>NJDD01005252.1:51618-96771 GCA_002245505.1 Calephelis nemesis
CCCGCCGTAGTACCCGCCGTTCATGCCCTCGCTGTAGGCGCCGCCGCCCGGACCCGCGCCCGCCCCCAGCGGCGGCGCGGGCGGCGCAAGCACCTGCACACAACACACACCACTCAGCAAACTGACGCATTCATACGTGACGGACAGGCATGTCTATGTTCATCCTCAGATATTTTACGAAACTTTATACACAAAAAAAACAAATTTAGTGGCTCATTACTATTCTTGGAATTCGAAGGTGTCAATATAATATATTGGCATGCGCCTTCTTAACATATTATGTAGTAAATTATTAAAATAAATGTTAGGCACTATATTTTCCTCAACTTGGTGGGAAGTGAGAGTGTGGTATGATCAGATACTGCATATGAACATGTAAAACTGATAAGGTGTGGATATAGATGTAATGGACATACCTGCAGTGGCGCCGAACCAGCGAGGAAGTAATCCTTATTAACACAATTGCGCAGGCAGTCGGGTATGCGGCCGACGATGGCGCGCCGTATCTCGGAGGCGGCCATCTCCCGCAGCTCTTGTGCGGACGCTTCCGAGTAAAACGCCGCGTGGGGCGTGCACAGTACGTTTGGCGCCTCCTTCAGCGGGCCCTGAAACGTTTCATCATACATTTTAAAATTCATATATTCATTTTCAGGCATTTTACAAACTCTTGCTTAACTTGCAATGTACTTATGTTTAAGTGAAATTCCCTTCCCACTTTCCTTTTACTGATTGAGCTGAAATTTTGAAATCATATGGCAATGCAAAATTATTGTAACATGGAGCTAATCTGATGACGGAACCGTAAGGTGGCCAAAGAAAGTTCTTAACACTATCCTTATCATGTATAGGTTTGTTTGGTATATTGCGAATAGTACTTCTCCAGTCTACTACTTCAAACAGCATTTTCAAATAAAAGTTTGTTACAAGAACATATGTTTTTATGTGAACATCTTAAATATAAATAAAAAATCATAGTGCAGGCAGTCACAAAAATTCCAAGAATTTCTTGTTTTTGCAATAGCCAAATCATGCTAAGCCATTGGGTGTTATTATAGAAAATTAATAATAACTTTTTATTTGGCGTCGCTTTATCCTTCATAAATTTAACATTATTATAATATTAACAAATAATACCCTCCTTTTTGATCTAGCAATTTGGTCTTGGGCTTGACTTTATAAGGGCTCAGGTTCAATCCCTAGGTTGGGCAATAATGAAACAATGATATTACCCAGGATTGGGTATATTTAAATATATCTATTTAACAATAATGCTTGCCACCTATCACATTGTGGGACTTAGTGTAACTCTGTCTACCTTTTCGGAGACATACCCTAACCCCTCTGACGGAAATCTAGCTTGTGTTCATTATACAGTCAAACCTGGGTATGTGAGAACTACCAGGTCTTGTAATTTTTAACTTATATTACCTCTATAAGTGAGAAAAATAAAACCTCGATTAGTGAGTAGCGACGCGTGAACCTCTTTCAGTGAGATTGATGCTTGTTTATACCTCTATAAGCGACAGTTAAAGGCGTTTTACTTTTGCTACCTAAGGCTCATTCTCAAATTTTGAGTGAATATTTTTTATTTCAATCCAAATGTATGTCTTTTACTGTTTTGTTATTACAGTTTGTAGTATAGGAACTCAATCTTTTTAAAAAAACCAAATGTATGTACCGACTTGTTTGTCAAGCTTATTACAATCAGTTCATAAAAAAAACCTTTAAGTGACAAATTAAAACTTGTGAGATTCCAAAATCGAGTGCACACTTAGTTTGAATTAGCAGAATCCCACTATTACAAAACAATCAATTGTCTCTGTGCTCTGGGGCCTCTGGGGGATACAGAAATATGAAGAAAAGCCAGCTTAAAAACAGAATCGCAAAAGAAAGCAACAGATTTGTTCAACTGGATGCTGTTATAATATTACATATATACAGTTGTGGTCAACTAATTAGCTTAGGTAACTAATTGTGATTTTTTTTTTCCAACAAGTCTAACCCATAGTCCATATATCTCTTACATGTAAGTATAATAATTAGTCATTTATGTGCCCGATTATACAAACAATAACAACTTCTTAAACGTTAAACCTCTTAACATTATAGCTGATATATTATCATAGTGCTATTTGTTCAAATAATGCTGGCTGGCCATTTAATTAGGGACACTGAAATATTGCGATCTATTTTTAAAATTTGAATCTCAATACTTTTTCACTTCTTCTCTTATTGTTTCGTGGTAGTTTTGGCGGCAATCCCGATATTTATTTTAAGTTTTGAAAAATAATAGAAATGAAAAATTGTAATAATATAAATAGCCCGGACCTTAACCCAATTAAGCACCTTCAGCACGAAATCAAGAAAAAAGTAGCCACTTATTGTACCACAACTTAAGATGAACTTAATTAATAAAGCTTTTTGTGAGGCATGGGCACATTCCTGTCGAAACATGCCAGAAACTGATAATGTCTATGCCACATCGGTTTCAAGCTGTAATTACTAACAAAGGTTTTGCTACTGGGTACTGATTTTACACGTAATAAAATGGAGCTGTTAAAGATATTATAATACTGCAGATTATTAGTTTTGTTTAACTCTATTTTTCATTATAGTTTACTGTCCTTCATTAAATGTCTAGCTACAGAATTACACCTTAAAATTGAATACATGTTCAACCTGTGATCTTAAATACTTTTTTCTATTTATTTATTCTTTTATTTACAGCCATTTAAAGCATAATAATCGGACCAAATTATGCAAATAATAGTTACTGAGAAATCAATAGGGTTTTATATTTGTATGTACATAACCGGTTATTGTTCTTCACTATCTTGCATGTCCCTAATTAGTTGACCACGACTGTAGATTAAAAATTTGTTTACTGCTACTATTTCAATAAATATGTAATAGCTATAAATACACATACATATTTTGTTTCTAATTATGTCATATTTGCGTTAATTTTTTAGACCTCTATGAGTGAGACATAGCTCTTCTCTAACTCTCTAAGCCAGAAACCCGGTTTTATAAAAAAACTTTATAAGAGCAAAATAATCCACGGTCCCTTGAGCTCTCTTATCCAGGTTTGACTGTAGTAGATTTAAACTGATGCTGGTGGAAAGAGCACTGTTTAAAAATTATCCTACTTGACCAAAATTCACAGGATTTGTTTAATTATTTCCTAGAAATAATAAAATCTAGAAGCAGACCATATGCAGAGCGATCAGGGCTCAATCCTACATCATGCGAAGCTTGTTTTGAATTTATTTAACTTGTTTGATTTAACTCATCCTTGCATCTTAAGACCTTGCTGCCTTATTCATAAAAAGTAGTTAAATAACCTCCTAAACATTGCTTAACTAATCATTTGATTGTTTATGATTATAGCGTTTATGAATAAAAAAAAATTATAACATTATTTAAATTGGTGTTTTTGAACATTGTTTAAAAATTTGTTATTCATAAAGTTCATTTCAACAATGCTTAGTTAAATACTGTTTAACTTGGTAGGTTTTGGTAGAAATGTGGCTGTATGCGTATTTCTTTTGCTAAAAGTGAATTAAACAATTGTCATCCGTTGTCAACATCGTTGTTTCTGAATATGGTGTCAGACATCTATAACCTCTAGCTAAAGAGTATTTATGTTTAGATTTTATGTTTAAGTCTCAAATAAAACGCGAATGATGCACTACACACATTGCTTCACTATAAACAAGTTCTCCCCTTATCTTTCGCCTGACTGCTCATTTGCGTAATATGACATGCTCCCACCAAACACTCGCGCCAATAGAAATCAATAGAAAAGGATCCCAATTACGGGAAGCATTTTTGTTACCTGGAAGACGTTAAAGGGCTCATTCTCGTGCACGTCGAGCGCAGCGGCACGGATGCGGCCCTGCTTGAGCGCCGCCGCCAGCCCCTCGTCGTCCACGAGCCCGCCGCGCGCTGTGTTCACCAGAAACGCCCCTGAAACGGACAACCATTCATCAACAAACTAATTTAAAAATTTTCTCCCAAACATTCACGTCACTTTCCTTTTTCAGTTTTCTTCTAAACGTAGACTTCTCGCATCTGTCATCGCTTTTCCGTCATTTGCTATCAAAACATATATACAATGTACCAAATCTTACTAGATCCACCTAGTAATAAATTGGCCGCTTGTTTGACTGATTGATATCCAAGAGGGGTGAACTTGTGAATTAGTTGAATTCACAACTTAACCAATTCAAAATAACGGCCAGTAACGCATAGCCCCCAAGATATCGGGGATCTACAACAGATGATCGAAACCAGCCCAAAGTGAGGTCCTAAGGACCTTTTCTCCTGACAATAATCATCATAGCAAAAAATACTAATATTACTTCATCCATTCAGGCGAGATGCGATGACCACGCGAATTGGAGATTCATTTTGCCTCATGTCTGCCCGCTGGCTTAGCACATTGTGCGCGCAGTACTCGATCATTATTTGTGTGATGTTATTTTAAAACTGTGATATCTCCTAAGACATTAATACAAACCGAATGATATGAAGGGCAAATTTGCTTTAATAACGTGTTTAATAACACTAGCAATTTATGCATTATTTTAGAACAAATTTGGACCCATAAAAGAGGTTATACTGAGCTAACCTTAGAACATTGAAGCTAACCTTAAAAGATAGACATAAGGTGTCGCGGACTTTTTTTAGAACTGTGAAAGGAAAAAAATATCTGTCATACATGATTTTGGCGTAACTTTTACGAAGCGCGCAGTGAAACCTCTCAACAGGAAAAAAATCCCCCGATTTTGGAACAATAATGATAATAATATATACATCTTTCCGGATAAATGGGCTATCTAAAACTGATATAATTTTGTAAATCGGACAAGTAGTTCCTGAGATTAGCGCGTTCAAGCAAACAAACTCTTTAGTTTTATAATATTAGTATTGATTAGGAAGGATCTTACAATGAATCGACTCCTAATTTACGAAATCACAGTTTGACAATGTAACATTGTCATTATGATAGCAGGTACTAGCTTACATGCCTAAAAATATAAAAATATCACATACCTGGACGCATCTGTTTGATAGTAAATTCATTGATTAGGTGGTGATTATGCTCATTTAAGCTGCAATGTAATGAAACACAATCACTCTGGAATAGGAGATCCTGGAAATAAAAATAAAACAGTCAGTTTTAGAAAGGGATGATTTTACAAATAATCACTTTACACACAAATCTATACATCTAATAAATCTGTAGAGGGGTCAATTCTGTACATTGAAAATATTAAAAAAATAAATAGCAGGGGTGATACCGGATCGATAACAAACCCAATTGTGTGATTAAAAACATTTTTGTTTCTCTGTCTGTATGTTCAGGCATCATGTGAAAACTAACGGTTCGATTTCGATGAAACTTGGTATAATTATACCTTATTATCCTGGGCATAAAATGGGATACTTTTTATCCTGGACAAATACGTAGAAAAACAATCTTAATTTTTCAGTTTTAGGCCGACATCCGCGAGGACGGAGTCGCGGGCAGTAGCTAGTTATTACTAAAAACTAGTTTCCAGTTGTTGCTTGCTTCTTGTTGATCTGAGAAAAAAGAAAAGGTTTGAAGGTAACTTTCAGCTTATAGTAGCTACATTTTTACACACCTTTAGTTTTTTTTTGTTCAAAACACACTTTGTGGATGATTAATCAGTAAGTGGTATATTTACTTACTCAGATCCAAGTCTCAAATTGGAAATGTGGTAGTAATGCATTTCCAATAACAATAATATAACCAATAACATATCATAAAACATATCATAACTAAATATATTATCTTGGTTGCCGAGGAGTTTGCACATTGTTGTTGCCAAGGAATTTAATTTGCCAATTTTCTACTAGCTGGCTAGGTTTGGAAATGGTGGGAGTTTCCGGTAAAAAGGGTAAACCTAATTACATTTTCAAATTGTTTCTGGTAATTAAGCTGTTGATTCTGTATCATTGCAAATTACTATTTTGTTTATTAAATATACTTCATTAATTTAATTGAATACACATGTAAAATACGGGTCACAGTAATAAAAGTGTATAATAGATGTAAATAATTGAATGTTTGATTAACATTTACATATTAAAATTAGAAAAATTAAATATTTAGTAATGTTATACCACAAAAATAAAAAATTATTTTAATTTTTTTTTCATATGATGTGGTGTCTAAAAGTGCATTTCTCTCTTTACAATAAGAAAGTGCGTTTTTTGGTTTGCTTCCCAATATTGATCAAGCCAAAAAGAGTCACCTGTAACGTATAAACTCTAGTCAGTCCGAGCGACTTCTCGATGCCGTCGGGCAGGTAGGGGTCGTAAAAGACGACGTTGAAGCCAAAGACCTTGGCCCGCAGCGCCACCGCGGACCCGATGCGGCCGAGCCCCACGATGCCGAGCGTGTCGCCGCGGATGCGGGCGCACCCCGCCGCCGCCTCGCGGACTTGTTCTGGTCCTGGAAACGTCACATTGGGAGTTATATACTACTCTCGCGGCTCACCGTAACATGCCTTTGTCATATGCAATTACAAGCTAACGAGGTGGTTCATTTAGCGATCCGTATCTATAGCCACGAATCAAGAAACGGAAAAATGTCTGGTTGTCAAGCAAGGCGGTATTTAAAGCCTATGTTAATAAATACCTTACTAATGTCTTTTACCGTTCCACCAAATCAGATCGCCAACGTGAAAAGTTTAATATGTAATTGAACACTGTAACTAACGATGTTACAACTCCCCGTTGTTAAAACCCACTAACTTCCGCATTCACGTAAAACAAACACCATTTTAAAACAACGTTGAAGCACTATTAAAAGGTTATTACATGGTCTGGTAAGTTAGTACTGTTATTCTTTCAATTCAATACCTGTGAATTTCTTCCCTTCCCGCACCATGTTCGCCAACCAATATGTCCGTCGATATAAATTCAATATGAGACACATCGTCGTGTCCGCCACTTCCTCTACGCCATATCCGGGCACATTACATACTGCTATACCTGGAATTAACGAAAGAGAAACATTAAGTCATTCCCAGATCTTGATAAATGGAGGTACATTCATCCTGAGAAGTTAAAACAAACATCAATATCTCAATATGTTTTTCTATTAAAAGGTTTCACCGCGTTACCTATACCTGCTGCACAACAAAGGTACTGTCTTATTCAAGTACGAAACGTAGTCCCAGCTGCCCGGCCACAGGACATCTGTAACACCTGTGGTATCTACAGGCCACAGTTTTCTCTTACCATCAGAAGAGCCAGGTGCTTATTCACTTTAATCTATAATATAAAAATGAATCGCTAAATGTATTGGTAAGCGCATAACTTCCGAATGACTGGACCGAGTTGGCTAATTCTTTTTGTACTGTGTCAGTTATTGCCAGGACAAGGTTGTTATCAAGAGAAAAACTGGGAAAATTGTAGGGAAAATGGGAAAACAATATTTTAATGATTCCCATACAAACTGAACGGGTGGAACGAAGTTCGCCGGAGCAGCTAGTAAATAATATAAATAAATACACAATACACATACATGCACTACACTTGCGTGAATTATAAACACTACAAAAATATCTAGCCATTACAAACAAAATGTTTAATTCCAATTGCTATATTCCAAATAAAGAATTTATTGTGAGCAAATTAATTTTAAACTAATTAAATTCGCATTTCAAAAGTAGCATGAATAGTTGGTTTCTGGCCACTTTATATGTAGAGGTTTTATGAAAAAATATATTCTAACGGCACAACCTTTTAAAGGACTTTTTATTAAAAGCGAAGAGAGCACTTTGTTAATAAATTGCAATGTTTGAAATATCCTGAGAGATGCTGGATTTGAAGTGTTTAAAAAACTTTCACGTGTATAATTAAAATACATTTTCAAAATTAAATATTTTTAAATTTTGTCAACAATCTAAGGTCAATTATCTGTAAGCAACATACATTGTAAGACTCAGAAGTAGTAAACAAATTTTGTATAAAACAATGACTAACCAGGTTACGACTCTTGTGATAACAAACCGGAGGTTTGGTACCGGGGGTAATTACCTCTAATGACTGTCAAAAATAGAGAGGTCTAAAGTGTGAACTTGGTTTGTCAAGATCATTGATTCGCGGATCCACGACCTACAATACACACCACACACATAATTACACTACACAATATTATAATAATATAAAACATAAAACCGTTCCAGATGTTACCATAGAAACTCCTCTTACAATTCGGGATGTGAACTGCTCCGTGTCTGTATAGAATATCCCCCCCCCTCATATATTTAAATGTGGTGGTAAAGAAAAGAACAATAATTACAGAGGTCATCGGCCGCCGAGTTGTTAAAATTATCTACTCAGATTTAATGTGAATAGATCGCGGTCCCCGAGGTTCTTTGTAAGGTTGGTCTGTTTTTCATTAAGATCCACGGAAGCAAAATTTCTGAATATATATAAAATAGTGCTATAATAAATCAACCCTTACCGAGTTCCCCGGCCGCTTTGACATCAATATTGTCGACACCGGAGCCTATGCGGACAATGATCCGTAACGCCTTGAACTTTTCTAAATCCTCCTTGGTGAGGATTATCGTGTGCCACATGAGTGCACCGACTGCCTCGTTCAGCACCTTCTCGTGGATCTCCGATGTGGACTGGGCGTCACAGAAGGCGACCGTCGCAACATCTTTTAATATTGGCATTTCGACGGTGCAGTCACGCCCGTCGAGTAACGCCACTAAGGGTCTATAACGAAAAATAACCATTTTAATGTTAATAGCCAATACACTGATAAAAAAGCGTATCCTGTATAAAAGTTCGCATTGATTGGTTGTTGTGGGACAGTGTTATTGTTAATGTTAAGGAATGTATGTAGGCGGATTTCCCTATAACCTGAACTTCGAAGTAAAAATCCTTCGCATCCTTTGACCGCCTCGTTGGTCGAGTAGCTAGCGTACACGCCTAACTACGCCGACCAACCGCGAAGCTCGGGTTCGATTCCCGACCATTCGTGATAAAGAGCAGCAAATTGCTAGGGTAGCGGATCCACCGCTTAACTAATACTGCCACCGCAATGACTGTAATGTTATGATGTGAAGGGTAAGTAAGGTAACCGGTAGACTTGCACAATTTATTATCTGCACTTATAGACAATCCCAAAATACCGAGTTTAGAAAAAAATGCGCGATGAAATAAATCGTAAGACTTTCATTTTCATTTTTTTCATTCAAAGCAATTTGAAGGGTAGGTACGGGGGCAAAACAAGGAATGTCACAAGAAATTCAAATATAAACAAAGTATGGTAACACTTAAGTTTTCGCGCGAGTTTTTAGGTGGTATTTTGCAAAAAGCGTAAGAACGAACACAGTCCATTAAAACTTATATCAGTGAATTTATAACAAATTATAATCAAGAAAAACCTATAAATTTTCAGATATTAAAATGTTAGTTACACAAAAACTTGTTTTGTGACATTCCTTGTTTTGCCCCTGTACCCTTCATTTACATTAATTATGCAATACCCGAATTCCTATGGTCGCATGGGTTTGTTAGAACTAAACAAATCTGAACATTTGTTATTATGTTACTAGTTTACCTTTCTCCCACACAAATCGATCAAACCGCCAAATAAGCAAATGACATGCTTGTGTTATGGGTCTTAGTCTACGAAAGTTAAACATACAAATAGGTAATACCTGTACAAATTTAATAAATAAACACTTAGACCCGGATATACTAAGTTTATCACAAAAATGTATATGCCCCTCGGAAATCAATCTCGAGCCTTGCGGTTGATCGGTGGAGTTAGGCGTGTACCCTAACCAACCGGCCAACGAGTATTAAGTTGTGGTAAGAACGTAAAACAGATTTGATTAAGTTAATAATACTATTAGTACACCAACAATTTGTATTACGTAGGTACTATTCAATAGTTTATAACAATGCTTATTTTCATTTCATGATCCTATTGATGTAGGTGAAATCTTTGCTTTTTTTCTACGACTTTTCCCGCATGCAAATTCGGTCGCTAACTAACGCTACTAACATCATCCTAACCCCTTTAAGAAATTTGGATTGAAATTTAGAATTTAAAATTTTGTGTACAAAAAAGCTTTATTGATAATATACATATATTAATCCTTGTATAGGTCTGGTTCACCTAGAAATAAGAGACCATCCAACAGTCCGTGTGAGGAAAGTAGCTTAAATTTATTATTACAAGCAAGACCACTGGTTGTAGTGAAGGACTTGGAGTGAAGATAATTAAAAAACAAGTACTTCAGTATAAAAAAAATCCATCCCAAGAAGAGGTAGCATCAACCTCCTAAGTAAAAGCTAACTAAAAGTTAAAACTAGCTAAAAATTACTAATGTCATAGGATCAACTATGTAGAAGAGCTTTAGGTTTTGCAGAACCTTAATCCAAACGTTTAATCAACATTCGTGCCGCTTGGTCAAATCATACAACAGTATAGCCGAATTTTGTCTCTACAGACGTGACTATAACTTTCTGTAGAAATAAAGTGGAGTAAAGAGAATTTCAAAGCTGTGCCAGAAAAACCGATTAATGAAATAACATAATTGTTGGGTTTTAGTGACCAACGGTGAATTGCCTTGTATATAACCATTAAATAAAATTAAACGACCAGCACACGTAGGTATAGGGCCAATGACAAAGCCAGTGTATATCCATAGTGAACATATTTAAACCGCAAACACCGATAAAACACCAACTATATATACCAATACCAGTTACCACTGCGTACTGTGTACATAATATAGGGTTGTCGCTATATGTTTTATGTTACTCATTTCTACTTATTTTAAAATCTCAAAGATTGTTAATTATAATTGTGTGTTTGAATGTGTTTATATATTATGTTCGAACAAATTGCAAGTGACAGTGACTAACAAAACAAGGTTTAAACCAATTCTTTTGTTCTAAAGTATAGTTTATCGAAGGTGTATTCTTGTTTGTCTCAGAAATAAACATTTCTTGGGAAACCTTTATTTATTCTTTTTTGACGTACTTTAAATAATATAGTTTTTATTAAAAGTATCTTTTACGAAAAACAAAAAGAGTTAAAACGAAAACAGTGTAAAAAAAACGCTTGGAAAGAATTACCACCGGTTGACAATTTATTTATGTGCTTGTGATAGATGCGCCCTCAAATTTTTACCGGTTAAAGAACTTGGTTTTGAAAAAAACAGTTTCTAATTAAAATAGCATTTTAATAAGTTTGGATAAATGCATTTTCATGTTGCATGTATGTCCAAACAAAACAACCAACGTCATTGAGGCATTTTTGTAGTAGAGAGCCTTTGCAGAACCTAAATCAAGATAACGAGGAAAATTCGTGCTGCTTGGCAAAATTACACAGTGTAGCCAAAATTCATGTCACCAACCTGATTAACTGGACTCTCACACGCCTATGACTACAATTAATTAATGAAAATACAACAATGTAATATTTTAATTTTAATTTCTTGTGTCTATCTCAGACTACATTGAAAAAATAGGCCAACTTGTTTGTTTGTAAATAACCTTTACTACAAACTACTTATATTCGCGACTAAGTGGAACGTTGTCTAGGTTACCACTGCTGTTTGCACTGCACTTTTAACACTTTCGCTGAAAATCGAATACTTGCTTCCCTTTCATGAAGCCAGACAAAGAGGTCATAAAAAAAACTTTTATTCGCAGTTGATAACCCTCAATCCGATTAACGTTCCGTTGCTAAGCGTCCTCGAGCGGGGAGAGCTATTTAAATTGCAAATTAATCGAGTCGTATCGATTTGAAGGTTAAACGAAATAATTTCGACACGTGTCATTACAGCTTAGCGACAGAGTAAAAAGCAACTTACTTATTTGCAATATAAATTTGAATTCATGAAATTCAATAAAAAGATAACCTTTGGTGCTTCTCTTTATTATATTCATTTTATGTTTTTTTTTTTTGTGTTTTGGTATGAATTGATGGTAATTGGTAGATTAAACAGAGGTAGTTCATTGCTCGTAATGGTGCGGCCACACTTGATAGAGAAGATTCATGTTCGCGTTGTCGCGATAAAACTTAATGTTCGACCCATGACGAAGTGCTTGGCTACGCTATAAAAAGCTTCGCGATACCGCGATAATCTAGATTCTAGAGCGTCGCGATATTTCATTTCGCGGGATAAGAATACGCGGGAGTTCCGATTCGTAGTTTTGAATAAATTCCAATATTTGGTTGTGACTTACTTAGTTGTAAAAATTTAAATTGAACACCACGCACGTGTAAAACGCTCGGCGTCTTGCAGTCAACCAGTGTGTGATATATACATATGTATATGTGTTTTAAGATGTAAACGTTTTACTGCATAATAAAAAAAATTGGAGGTTAAAAGCTAAATTCATTGTGTTATACGGTGGCTGGTTTAAACTTTCTATTATATCTGAAATTCCTGCTCAATGAGTATTTGAAGCATTTCTAAAATACAATTGTAGTAAGCCGCCTGCTGCTGAGCCTACCGTCCCGACATAACATAAATTTACAAAAAATTAAAAGGTATGTGTTTTGATACTCCCTAAATGTTTGTTGAGTAACACACTTGGCATAACCTGCTTTCTTGTAATACTTACATAAATACATACATATCTTCACGCCAAGTCCCAAGGGTAGCAGGTCAGAACAAAAAAAAACTGTTTAGGTATGAGCATGACTGCTACTACCTTCTACGGAACTGAGACCAGTTGTGGTGATGATTAATCGATATCGCAACTTTTACTGCCTAGCGCAGACCTGGCACTTCACTTGGCACTTTATAGTCTCTTCCTACCCTACAAGTGAAATTGGCATAAAGATATGTAGAACACACACACACACACGCACGTAAGCATATTCAGCTTTATGAATAGTATTTGAAATCAAAAACTAGTAATTTGAAGAACAATCAATACCCATCAAATTACGTAACTAGATCGTCCTAGGAGTCGTTACGCCTTATAATAATTAAGCACCCTCGTGTTTTAAACTAATAATTTAAACTTTCTTCATAGCGAAGCGGAATTATTATTATTGCTGAAACTTTTGGACGAGAAAGTAATTCCTAAAGGGGGAAGAGAATATCACCGAAGTTTGTCGACGAAAACAGAGTTGGGGGCGAACAAAGGGTGGTTATGCGAAGTGGGACGCCCCTCCACAAGTTTTGATGGAAAGTAAATAGGATTAAAGACGGAAAGAATAAGTTGGCCGAGCTCAATGTCTTTTGTTGGTGTTGTGATGCCCTCTTAAACTTAGGGCTGCCAAACGATGACACTTTATATGACATAAAAATACAAAAATTTAATATATTGTTTCAAAAACCTGAAACTAAAAAATACTATTAAGCAAAACAAGTTTTGGCGTGGAAAAGTAACGACCCCGATGCCTTAAATATATTTTTATAAAATTGTTATTTCAGCTGTGTAATTCAGTAAAATAGTAGGTTGAATAAAAGTGAACACAGCAGTTTAGAATATTATGGTCCACACCCTAAGTGGCGCTGCGGACACTGCCACTCTACGCAACCGCGACGCGGGAACATGGCGTCCCATACGCATGCAACTAGTAGTCAGAAGTGTGAACAAATATAAGAATTTCAAATAAAAACTACGTTTGCTAATTGTAGCCCAAAAAACATTAAAGAAAAAAAAAACAGATACGACGTTAAGCGGTCAGCTTGTAGATCAAGTGGAAAGGGTGCACCCCCTAAGTCAACTGATCATAAACGATTATTACCGTCAGGAACATACATTGGTATGACTAACATAGATGTCTGTATTTCTGGGTCTGGATATTTATCAAATTTATAGCAATATCTAATTTGGTAAGTATTTCTATGTATTAGTATCGTCGACAAATACCCTTGCCACAAGCATATTACATAAATAACTTTTTGATAAGTTAAATTCGTATTCGAATCGAATGGAATGGAAATCGAATTCCAGAATCAATTTTTATTTATTTATAAAATAGAGACGTGCGACTTCAGTGTTTGCGGTTTTCAGTGTAGTTGTTTAGATACGCACATCAGTTTCGCTTTGCAGTTCCGTTTTAGCCGACGCGACGCTTAGACACGATATAGATATAGGGCAGTACTAGTCAATTTGGCTGGTATAAAATATACTAGCCAAATTGAGAACCTCCTCCTTTTTTTGAAGTCTATTGATTGTTACGTATTCATAACTTATTTACAGTATGTTTAAGACTGAAAACTTGTATGAATTCATCAATTTAATACATAAAATTCACAAAAAAAATAGAAATTGAAATCTATTTTTTATAAATAAAATATGAACTTGACACATAGAACTTTAAATTGTCTATGGAATTGATAGAGATTGGCAATGATTAATGTACTCGAATGATAAATTAAATGAATCTTTTGTACGATAAACAGTTTTGAATTTAAAGATAAATAGCTTGTGATTCTTTTGTTTTTACAAAATAAAGGCTTCCAATCGATTCTAAGTAATTATTTTAGCAAATAATTATAAAACAGTGAATCATCATACAATGTCATACTGAGACATTCTAGCAATGCGACAAGCTAATTTAAATGTCAATTAAAATTATCAATACTTATAAAATAGTATGTCCTGACTGACTTTATCATTCATCATTTCCGAGCAAAAACTGTTAACTTTCTATCACCCACTAAGGACGGACGTTTCAAAATTCTACCCTTAAGAGGGTAAAATAGGGGTTGAAAAATGTATGGAAGATCGTCATCTATTTTTTTTAATTTGGGCTACTTAATAAAAATTAGTAGATACGTATTAAAGCATTTTTGAAAATTCTACCCCTCAGGAAGTGAAATAAAGATTGAAAGTTTGTGGAAAGTCCTTATCGATGTGCTACAAAAAAGTCTTTAATTAAAATAACATTTTAAATTAATCGGTAAATTATTAACTGTCACGCGAGCAAAGCCGCGGGTAGCAGCTAGTCGATACATACAATGTTTTCTTTTTTACTTTTCCATTAAGCAAACACATAGCATTCGTTACAATTTTCACAGCAAACGCATTGCGCAGAATAATAATAGCTACGAACCTCAGTTGTAGCTGATATTTGTAGCAATAAAGCTGTTTTGTATTTATTATGAAATTACATTTAATTTACAAATACTTTTACGGCGGACAAAATTTGTTTGAACAAATAAAAAGTCAAACTATGAAATTGAAAATGCACAAAAAAGATTTATTGGTTGGATCTTCTTTTTTTGGAGATAAATACCCTAAAATGAAAATTTATATTTATAGCTTTGCAATAAATTTGATATTAACTATTGAGTAACAGAAAATAAAATAATGTTTTTTTAAAAAAACAAAAAAACTTAATCGATTTAAAGTAATCGACTCCAAGGATATATTAACTTTAAGTACATATTAACTTCAAGTACAATTTTATGACGTGATGTTCTGGTAACACAAGATTTATTTAAATATAGACACAAAATTTTGACAGGTATTTGAGATCATTAGCTGCCGTTTTTTGAGTTTTGGCGCCTTCGAGAGAAAAGATGGTCGAAGTTTTTTCATAATTATTGAATTTCGTGTTAATATTGAGTGAAATTAGTCAATTTTGGTGGCATTTGGTACAATTTTGTTCAGTGAAAGAGCACAAATGAAATAATCATTAAAAAATTAGCGTATCGTGTATTTCCTCGTTGCCGCCAAATCTCATTACAGAGCTTGTGTAATGAGCCACCGCTTTACCCAAGAGCCTGACATGACTTCCTGACGACTTATGACTGATGACTAATTATAATTAATTGAAATTGATATAAAATTCGATGCAAATTTCTACTCGACTACTGGCGAAATACTAACGTAAAGGCCAAAACCTAAAGAAAGAAGAAGCTGCCATTTTTTTGGTCGACTCGTCTGTCATTACAAGTTTTCGTCGTATATTATGAGTGTTCAAGTGTTAGAATTTTTAACCTTGTTTGGTTTCGCTACTGGACTTGTGTTTAATTTGTGTTTTGGTGTTCTCTATGGTGAGTTCTTCTTCGACAAAGTTGGCGAAGGACGTGACAAGTGGATTTTTTTCCCGAGCTCGGACTCTATTCGTGATTTGGTCGCGGAGGTGGGAGGTGGGAACTTTAGGTAGGGTTGTCAGTTGCGAAGGACGTGACAATTTATACCGTTTCCCGAGCTCTTCCTTTATTCGTGTTCTGGTCGCGGAGGTGGGCGGCGGGAACGTTAGTTAGGCTTGTCACATTCTGTGTCATTTGGAGGATTATTTGCCACAATAGTTACACTGCTTATACGGAATTAGCAAAATAAAGACTTATGTTACATCTTTAATAATAGATTTCCGCAAAGTAACGCCTGTTTCGATACAGTAATAATAATTATAAAAAGATTTGGATCTTGTTATATTCGAAATTAACAAAAATTTGGTCACTCTTTAAGTTGCTTTTAAGTATCGAGATCAGAACTTAGTGGTGAATACTATACTGCTTTATATAGCTCGATTCATCAATTTTCGTGTAGCTACATCCGAGTGGTCGAATAAATCGCATGTTATACTGATATTGCACTCAGAACATCATTTACAGCACTTTTTTAAATTGAAACGAGTTTTTCGTGAGAATTCTCATTATTCTTAAAAAATCTAGTTAACATTCGGAACTTGAATTATCTCTGTACCGTGATAAAAACTGTAAGTATCTAAACATGGGAGAAAAAGACAAATCAACACTTACAATTGTAATAATGTCATACGTTGATAGTAGCCAAAATAAATAGTATTAATTCAATTTAGTTTGTCATACTCGTTTCAACAGATCTTTCTAAATTTTTCTACCCTATTAATTGTCTGTGATATCAATTAATGTCATTGTTCCGCCATTGCTGTTTACTAAATTGGAAACTACAGAAAAACGAAATGTACATAGTAACGATACGGTGGAGTTTAGCTTTCCCCTCGACCAATAAAATTTAGCAGCATATCTAGTTTTCATCACATTTAAAATCAGTTTTTTAATGTTATTATCTACTAATCATTCACTAACTAAAATTATAGATATACATACAAATAATATTTAAAATTCAAATTAAGACGCACACGTGTACATGGCGCCATAATATTATGTAACGAATGGATATTATTTAGTGCGTAGCAGGCGCTCCTGCTTTTGCAGCCTCTTTGGATAAAGCCCGGTGAAGTTCTAGCATATATTCGAATGTTACAAGTTTGACGACACCATTTCAATCACAGCTCAGCTTTATTAACAGTATAAGTAATACGAGTACATCGCTGATCTAGAACTCACCTTGATTGCAGGGGTCCATTGGCAATGGGACCCCGCATGCTATCCATACGCGCTCTCTTTGGTAGCATCTTGCGTTTGTCCATTTAAAGCGGCAGAGCCGCTTTATTTACCGCTCCGCAGCGCGTCACCTGAAAATAAAAAGCATTTACATAAAACACAGGCTCTACGTTCAATTTACAAGTAAACGAACCGCTAAACAGTCCTGTGCGAAAGCTGAAGATATAGTCAGTTTTGTGTGAAAGGTAACCCAAGGCAATGGACATCCTAGCTGGACGGCACATGGGATTTTACCCTTAATAAATAATCAAGCTAACGTAATCTGTGGTTCTGATATTGCTATGGCTGTCAGAACAAGAAGTGTATCGATACATGATTTATTGGTGATGAATGATGATCGATAGTTCAGTTTAGGTAAATAGATAAATATATAGTTATTATTTACCTACCGATTGAAATTGCTACTATTAACTAGCTAACCTAGGAGTTTTAGCGTCATCGAGAGAAAATATGGTTTAAGTTTTTTCTTAATTATTGAATTTCGTGTTTACATTGAGTGTAATTAGTCAATTTTGATGGTATTTTGTACAATTTTGTTCAGTGATAGTGCACAAATGAAATAATCATGAAGGAATTAGCGTATCGTGTACTTCCCCGTTGCCGCCAAATCTCACTATAATATGAGCTTGACTAATGAGTCCACCGCTTTACTCAAGACCCGACATGACTTTTATTGACTGACGACTTGTAACTAATTTTGAATAATTGAAACCCGATTTTGGTAAATCGGTTAACTTGATGCAAATTTCTACTTGACTAATGGCAAAATGCTAACGCTAATGCCAAAAACTAAAGAAAGAAAGAAAAAAAAATTAACTTAGTGCTACTCAGTTGACTTATAAATAGGGTAATGTAATGAAACGAAAGGAAGAATATTTATTTTCACATCGAGCAAATATGTTATTATTTACATATATAAATTAACTCTTTATATTTGTTATTACGAGATTCATTATTATTTTTCACTTCACTTTCTTTACTATAAAGTGAGCACTTGAATGAATTCTTATTACGATAGACGGTGATTGATATTTCCAATGCCAATGTTATCCATTCATGTCTTGTCAAAATAATTCATATCTTTTCTGTGAACGTAAAATAAAATTTCGACAATAGTTATAAGCACATCACGATACAATTTAAAACAAAATATGGAGTACTAGACAAGCATGAGGACTGTCGACACTCCACTTTAAATTGACGCGAAAATGAGCATAAACAAAAAATTGTAATTCATATTAAATAAGTGGAAAGAAGACAAGAAAGGAAGTAATAAAAAAAATTAAAACGAAATACTTATTACATTACTATTATTTGAATTATAAATATTATACACACATTTTTAGAGACGTGGAATACGAGGCGATCGTAGGTAAAACGAACGTTCGATTCATTTCCGAAACGAATTCGTCTCTCAAATCTTAACTTCTAACAATTTCATTTATTACCTAGCGTTTTATGGTCGTCTATAGCCGATGTCACGTTTTTTCTGATATGGACATTCTATGTTTTTGAGTTTGACATTTTAATGAGGCTAACACGAAACGTTCGGGTCAAGACAACACTGTTCATTCTAACCCCGCAAAACAATATGAGCTTTTATAAAGTTCCATAAAGTTAGGCCGCGTTTCCACCTGTAAGCTAACTCGCGAAAGTCTTGCAGAAGTTTCTTGCTGTATCGTTTATATGTTGTACTAATTCATGCAATTTATTTCTGTAATAATAATTGTCATGCGAGAAACTCACGGATCATACTGTCGCAACTTATCGCGCAGGTGATTACACACGAAAGCTTACATGTGTCGCGACAATAACTATCGCAAAATATTCTATTCTATACTCTTGAGATAATGGCGTCATTTAGTAGCTGCACACAGTATTTTGATGTTAAAAAGAATTCAGTAGTAGAGAATTCTTGTGCGATGGAAATATATACAGAGCTTTTTTTAATTCGGTTTTTATAATCCGCATGCCGGTTGACCCACAACTAAGGATTGCACTCATAAAATCCTATTAACTTTATAGTTTCTTCACAAGACTATTCACGACTTTGTTGTTGAGTCATTTTCAATTGAAGAAAAACACAAGCCGTGTGCGCGATGCTTGCTGCGAGATATACGTAACTAGACCGATAAGCAGCGAGATCTGTCGCGAGTCGACGCATACATGTTAATACATGCTCTCGCAACTACTCGTAGGAACCGCTTGACAAACTGTCGCGACATCACTTGCCACGAGGTTTACACTTGCAAGCTGCTGCCAGACAGACTGTCGGGCCTTTCTCGCTCAAGTTATCTTGCAAGTGGAAACGCGGTCTTATAATAATTTTGTTTGCATGAGTAACTTGTATACAAACTGGTATTTTGTGTGTTTGTGTGTGTGTTTGCATGTACGTGTGTGTGCCGCGCTGTGGCATGTATGTTTTATGCGGATTTTTTATTTGAAAGCTGACGTGAGGAGATGTTCTGTCGATGGTTTTGTATGTAAATTAAAAAGAAAGAAAATTTCAGTATTTTTGCTAAATATGGTATTTTCTTTTACATAAAGTATGACGTTGAAGCTTGGCACTTAAGGCGTTAGCAAAATGGAAGCATCCGCAGATTGATTCGTATACCCTGGACTGCAAAAAAACAGCAAATCCAATTTAGCGCGAACTGTGCTTCTTCTTGTAGAAAGCGAGCCATCACTTTTTTGGGTCTAAAATATGAGGTCTTCTAAGCATAGTCAGGAGGTTTTTAGCTAGATTTATCGTTTAACTCAGGATAGAGAGCTTATAAGATGATTTGACTTTACGGAGAAGTCGACATGCGAGAGTTTGTATTGTGTACACTTATTATGAGTGCACAGCTATGAAACAAATGTGTGGTCGTGATCCTAAACTTAGAGAGACCGATACAGAAGAATTTAGTTACTACTATAACACAACCGATTTCGGCCACAATCTATGTTACTTTTTGATATTGTACTTTTTCTCAGGGTAGTGTGCTTGGCTCTATACTTTTTCTTGTGTATATAAATGAATCATGTAATATTTCCTTAAGTAATTGTAAATTCATCACTTATGCAGATGATACTGCAATGCTTATTTCCGATAAAAATTGGAACGAAGTTCGCATGTATGCAGACACGGCAATGAAATCTGTAACTCATTGGCTATGTAAAAACTTATTAACCTTAAATACATCAAAAAGTATATACCTTACTTTTTCCCTTACTAAGAGGGCTTTACCACCAGATTTATTTATTGTCCGTGTCCATTCCTGTAACTCACCCTATACACACTGTGACTGTCTAGAATTTGAGCGTACCTACTACAACTGTTAGGTATGTTGGTGTTTGGCTAGATACTTCATTGTCTCGGAAAGAACATATAACATCCCTGACTCCCAAAATATGGAAATTAATTTACGTCTTAAAAAGACTGCGGTGCATCGCTGACACAGATAGACTTTACTCTGTCTGTAATGTTCTTTCTGTGAGAAGACTATTTGTACTGCAAACAAAACTCCGGCAACATTCAAAATTGGTTTTCGATCCAGAGGTTTATAATAAGCGTAGAGCAGATATTGCATGTCCAACTATGAGTCGGAGAACGGCAGCTGCAAGCCGTCACTATCAGCATCTTAGCACAAAGCTCTACAACCTAGCAAATAAGAAATTGGAAAATTACCTACTATTAAAACTATGTAAGCGAAAATTGTTTGACTGGCTAGTACTGCTTTTATACGATAAGTCGGAACATTTAATTAAATACGTGAGGTAACCTGTGTCATCGTCAAAATAATCACGCACGCACACGTACACGCACACACGCACGCACACACACACACACACACACGCACGCACGCATGCACGCACGCACGCACGCACGCACGCACGCACGCACACACACATACATACGCACACACGCGCACACACACATATATACGCAAACGCATAAATCAAAATCAGCACTTTAAATTCAAAAGTTCGTTCACTTTTCTTTTAATTAATAATTATTTAGCATATGATTTATAGATAAATTTAAAAGGAACATTATTTTATAGCGCTTAAACTGTTTATATGCATAACGATTTTTGTTCCGAATAAACTTTTATTTATTTATACTAACTAACTTTTCTAGTTCGTTAATCTTCAACGGTTATTATTATTTCCGCATGAATGAACGAGCGAAGCATGCATGCCCTTTCTCATTTTAACACCAACAATTTCCTTCATTCCCTTTTTTCTCTCGGACCGTTACGCGGTCAGCGAGCCTATCAAGAACTCATTATAATTGCCAAATTGTAATATTTACTTTTAAACATTGATTTAACAGACTGTTTTAGCCAGCCAAAAAGATTTATTTGTCAGCGAATGCGACTGCGGTCGGTGGGAACCTGTTTTACGACTTTTACGTTATAGCATGTTGTAATTTGCGTCGCATAAAAATTAAAAATTGTTTTTTTTTACTTTTTTATAGATTGAAAGTGTTATCGATGTAGAACGGTTTCAGAAAATTTGTCTGGTGCTTTAGATGTACCCCTAATGGAAAATTTTTGTAAATATAGTTCAAAAAAGAATAATAAAAAGAAAGAAAAGAAATATTAAGTAATAATAAAAATATAATGTTTGTTGATTCCAGGGTAAATATTGTTTAGAAAGTGTAACATTTTCTTTATTACGTCGTAAGAAAGAGCAACTTATTAATATTACTTTATTAGTTAGATCAAACTTAAATTCTGTCCAGTAGGGTTACTTTGGAATATCGATTTCGTGCAAATTGGAAATTTGAATAGAATACGTCATTTTAGGTAATCTTGAACGGAGTAATAGCGGATGATTAAAATTAAGTTTCAACAAAATTTAACGAATCCGATGAAATCATTAACTTTTTATTATTAATTAAAATTTAAAAACTCGTTAGTATTGTGTTCGAGAGTACCTAAACTGACAGATCCGATTCCAATTTCCAACATTGCATTACTCGAGCTTCAAGAGTAACCCTACAGGTCGGATTGTAAATGTTGTAAACTGGTTCAGGTAAGGAAAAGTATTGAATTAAAGTTTGATTGTGTTTAATCACAATTCAATGATGCAATCATAGTTAAATTATATATTATAAGCAGGGGCGGGCCGCTAGCCTGCTTCGCACGGGTACAAAACATACATAATATAAACTTTCCTCTTCAATCACTTTATCTATTAAAAACGCATCAAAATCCGTTTCGTAGTTTTAAAGATTTAATTTAAGCACACTAAAGGACAGAGGAAGCGACTTTGTTTTATATATATGTAGTGATATGTAAAATATTATGTCACCATTGAGAATTACAGCGACAGAGCGGTCTAGGTCATAGATCTGGCATCTGCAAAACCATTGTGGTGAATATTGGCTATGCTCCAACAATAATATGCCGAGTTTCAGTAACGTTATATAAATTGTCACTATATAGAGATATGGTTGTTTTAACAATGATGACCAATGTTTTAACTTAAGTTTGGGATTGCATCTATTCTGTCTACCAAAATAAATGTTCCTTCTGCAGGTGCTCAGAAGACAGTTTGGTGACATGCATTCTATAAAATTCTTGTCTTAATTATCTATGCCAATATTACAAATGCAAAGAAATGCTATGATGTTTGAATTTTTGTTCCACAAAAAGAAAATAGAAACAGCTGCACCGATTTTTGACTTGAAAAACATATTATAGAAAAAAACATTGAAGGTTTGAGAACAACATAGCCTATGGAATTAAATGAATTTGTTACCACTATACTATAATACCAACGTCACCACAAGTTTATAATTTGCGATCTGTAATTTTAGATCAATGAAAACTGTGCTGAAAACTATACATGAAAATGTATTGCGATATTCATTCATTTGAAAAAAAATATATGGAGTATCTTTAAACCCATCTCCCCGAAGAAATAGGCAGAGACATAACTAGGGCACCGCCGAAGACCCACAATGTGATAGGTGGCAAGCCTATCGCCAACCCGGCACATATCCAATCCCGGGCAACATCACTATTATAAAATTGAAAATGGACATTTTCTTTTTTTATGGCCGACCCGGGGGTCGATACCAGGACCACAAGAAGTCAAAACCATTGCCGGATTGCTAAACTACAGAGGCGATGAAATATATTGAAATTAAAATTATATTGCTGTCAATATGTATACATGTAAGAAGATTTATTTATGTTGTTAGTTGCAAAGCCCTACTTAAGGTGCGAAAAGTGAAACTGGTTGCCTTTATTGTAATAGAAAGTATTTTACGACGCGTATTCTAGAAAAGTATACGTGTTATCTAAAAATAATAAGTGTTTATTCCACCAAGTGCTGACAATAATAACACTAATAACTCGAGAATTATTGTTGGACCAACTTAAATGATATTAAGTTTTAGGATTCGTCAAAGCTTCTTAAACTTATAATTTTTAAGGAGAGCAGTAGGTACGAAGTTTCGCCGGCACACATACAAAAAATTTGAAGTCGATAGATAGGAGATGTTAGACTGCAATAATTTGATGTTGTTAAGCATGCGACGTGCGCCCACGCAAGTAAAGTTATATGATAAATTAACATGTATCTACTCACAATTGCTATGTCATTAGGGTTGTAGTGGGTATATCGCTCCGGTTGCTCTTGGGTCGATCATTTTTACCTAAAGCAAAAACAACTTGTTGAATTTTATTAGTATTTATTATATGCTAATATTAAAACGCAACAAAATACATTTATCGACTGACTTCAAATTCAATGTACATGTACCTAATTATCGAAAGTGTGTTTGTTATAAATATTGTCCGGGATTCCCAACGACAACGTCTGCATTTTATCCTGATAGCTCTAATGGTTATTAAGGCGAGATTATATCGTTGTAACAAGTAATCTTAGTTTTTAGGATATCTGGAAGACATGTGGCGGTTGAAAGTGTTATGTTTTAATAATAGATACAAGTAAAAAACATGAAACAAAGTACATAAAAAACAGTGTACGAGATTATCCGTCACGTGTTTATATTTATGTGATAAGATCGCGAACAAGCCCACAAGTTCTCCTGATGGTAAGAGTCAACCGTGGCCTATTGATATCACAGATGTTGTAGGTACGTCGATGCCTCTATGGCACGAATATATCATAATACTATCGCTAACTCATCTGTCTTTAAACATATATAATACATTTCATGTCAATTAATTTTCTTCCTTCGGATCTTTGGATGGCAACATTCCGTTTCTTCCGTATTCGTACTTCTAAGGGTATAAATTGTTAAATCGAGTTTATTTACCAATGGCAACTTTTATTTCCTAGTAAATTTTTCATATATTGACATAGAACACACTATTATTTAGTCAAAAAGAACAAGCGCACGAATAAAAATTATATGGTGTGTACCGAATACAATCAAACAAGCCATTTCATATTCTTTTTTTCCTAAGCAAGTTAAACAAATTAAATCTAAACCCAAAGTAAGCTAATTCTATGCTTGTGTCATGGGTGTTAGTCAACGATAGTAATACATAGAAATACTTAAATATATACTAGAATAAATTTATTAACCGTCCAGACCCAGAAATGCAGTCATCTAAATATTCATCACACAAATGCCTGCCCCCATCGGGAAATAAACTTGAGTCTCGCTGTTGCTAGGGCCTCGACCAACGCTAATGGTGTTTTTCTATTTTCTGGCCAATGTTCACATATTGACAAAAGAACATACTATTATTCCGTCGAAAAATTAGCGCACGAATAAAAGTATAGTTAAAACGTATAATAAATACAATCAAACAAGCCATTTACATTACTCATGTTGGTACATTTGTCTGTGTTCGATCAGTATGTAAATAAGTATATTGTTTATTTTACCTCCGATTCCTTCTTGTGTACAAAATGTAACAACTTCTTTGCACGTTCAACAAATAATCTAGTAGTCATTTTAAGCTTTCGTACTATAGAATTGTTTATTCAACTGGCGCAGTTAGCCATAGTTTTTGGTAGCCCTCCAAACCACTACTTCTATCGAATCACTCTGCCTCTTTGTCATTAAAAACTCCATATGTATTCATTGCACTTAGGCAAAATAAAACTTCTTATCCTAATAATACCATAGGTATGATACGAGTGTGATATAATGGAATCAAGATTATTCACTTAAACCTAGGCTAACAGATACATTTTTTGGGTTCCTTTGTAACAAATGTTGGAGGACCGGCAGAGTACCCGAAGACTGGCGGGATGCGGTCATCGTGCCCTTGTATAAAGGCAAGGGTTCACACATGGACTGCACCAGTTGCAGGGCAATCAGTTTGATTAGTTTAGCATCAAAAGTGTAAGGAAAAACAGTTGAAAAGATGAATGTGGGAATGCGTATGGGTGATCAAGTGGTGAACTGCTTGCTTTATGCAGATTATGCTGTAGTTTTGGGCCCTACACCATCTGTGCTGCAAACACAAGTCATAGTTATGGAAGGTAATTGTAAAGAAAGTTTACGCTTACATTAGCTTACATTTGAATGCGACGAAAACTGAAGTCATCGTGTTTGAATAAGGTGAAGCCAGAACAGATGTAAGAGTTTAAATTAATGATGCAGTGATAGAACAGGTGAATAAAATTTTATATCTTGTTTGTGCTTTTAGCAGGGATGGAAGGTACGCCGTCGTAGAAAGGAGAGTGAGTGCAGGGAATAGTATATATGGAGCGCTGGGTTAGCTACTTCGCCGCGCTGGGTTATATATTTAGTCGAAGTAATAGACTCGCTTTGCATAATTCTGTGCTTATCCCAACGTTGAGAGGATAAATGCGGTCGAAATGAAAGCGCTACGAAAAATCGATGGTGTAACGCTCGTTGACAGCGTTCGTAACGGTGACATCCGTGACAAGAGTGGGCTTGAAACAAAGTGTTGGTGTTAAAATGAGAAAGGACTCCGCTGGTTCGGACATGTAGAACGAATGATACAATTAATATAATACAATGCGAATGTGGTTGGATGTAGGTACCTAGACAGATATGGGTTGACATCAAATCGCTCGGGTGTTATCCGAAGGTGGTGTCAAAATTCTCCGAAACCGGCGTGTTTGTATGAAAAGAGAAATTATTATGGAAGAAGCAAGCCTGGTCTGCCAGGACCGTCAGGTTTGATACTCGATACTCTCTGCCTAACCCGTAAAAGACTTGGCGTGAAGTTAAGTATGTAAACTGGTTACTTTGCTTTCCAGCTCCTATTATGTAAGAAGTAATGTAGAATTAATTATTCAAAAGACACATCAATTAAAAAAATCACCTGCATGCATTTAATGCGTTTGTTTACAAGCGGAATTAATGTATTCGCAGAATTGGCTGCAACATGTCAATAACACATAGGGTTGTCAAAGACAAACAAAAACATTTCAACTTGTCATGAGCTGTTGTCCGATATGCCTATCTACCTAACTAGATTTTTTTAAAATTTATAATTACTAGATAAGAACCCGGCTTAGCTCGGGTACAATGTGACTCATACTCGTAATATACATCTAGTTGCAAAATGTAGGTAGATATTTCTGTAGTCACCGGTTTTCAAGGAATATTAAAGGTATAAGCAAGACATAGATTCGTATAGCTTCATTCATTGTGTTTAATAAATATAGTAAATAAAAACTGCCAAAGTTTTTACACAAATAATTTTTATTTTAAATTATTATTTAAAGTAAAGTAACATAAAGTAACAAAACTAATTGCAATGAGTACTTATCCGAGAATTTGGCACCGGCACATTTATAGGAATATTCTCTATTATACATCACAAAACGGAACGCCTATAAAACTACCCAAGATGGCGACTGTGATTTGTCTGTCAACATATTAGAATTTAACATAGAATTTAACAAAATACTCGACAATCCGAATTTTGCGGATATATGTTGTCGACTCAAAATCATTATTTTTTTATGTTTTATTATTCAGGTAAGGTTTCAATCGAGTCTACCGTACCCCTTGACGAAATTATTAATATAGATAATTGAACTGTTAATCATATTACATCGAGCATACAACCCAATAGAGCCGTAATCATAACCAACCGATTCCGCAACTAGTCTATGATTTGTCACTGAGTCTCAATTTTGCTCGCCCGCACTAAGACAGTACGGTACTTGCAACTGACCCACGCGTACGTCTCTGGAACATTCCAAAAAATATTCTGATTTTCATTACAACACTGTTATAATGGCGTGCTGTTCTATTCGATGGTGTGGCAAAAATAGCAAAAAGTCGAATTATAAAACAGACGGAATCACTTTTGACCGGTAAGTATTGATAATTATAATATTTTTTTTCATTTTACGTCCATTGTGACCATTTTAGCGCGGTTCAAGATAAAGTGGTCATTCAAGTGAAACATTGAACTCTAATCTATGCGTCTTGCTTTCGCTTATATGCAACCGTATTGTGCCGTCTTATTCTATTCATTAACTCTTTTATCTCATTACTAGTGCTGCACTGAATTGGTCAAATGGAGTATCGATATAGATTTCGATACGGAGATGATAAAATTTATTTATTTAACTATGAATTCACATATTTGGTAGTTTATTGAATTACGTATACGAAATATAAATTTGAAATAGAGTTTTTAAACTAATATGGTGTGTACATACAATTCATAGAAATAGTTTTTTTTATGATTCATTATTTGTAGGACTTTTAACACAAAAGGCAAAAGTCGGTCAAGGGTGAGACTTGCGCATGTAAGGTTCCGGACCTAAACATAAATTGTTATTTTGCAAACGGTACTTCTAAATCAGGAACGTATTTGTGTGTAAACGTACATGTTAGACTTAAGAAAAGATTTTTGTATTTTATCCGATTAAAAAAGGAGGTTCTCAGTTGGACTTTTTTTTAAACATTTAATGTTTGACCAAGATGATTATCGTTAGACTCAATGGGTTTTGATGTGGTTTCGGATAATTATTTGATACGGGTTAGTAATTACATGTAGAAGAAGGTATTTAAGCTTACTTACTTAACCCTAGAGTGGGCGCGCTATGAGCATTTTGCCGCCCGCGCTAAAAAAACTGTTACAACTTTTGAAATAACGGCATATTAGGATTGCGCTTTTAAGTAGCTGCCCCACTCTCGTTGGGAACGCGTGCTCAAAAGCCGGACGCCGTCAGTACGCGGGGAACCGCTTGAGGAGAAGAGTGTTACCATCAGGGGTCGCCGGGCGGCAAAATACTCACCGCGCGCCCACTCACGTAAGTAATATTGTGTAATGTATTTTTTTCAAACTTGAATGTAGACTGTATTTTATGGTACATTTATAAGTAAAATAAAACATTTTTGTTTTAGGATCTCAAAGTAATAACAAAATGGTCGATAAAATTGTGTCTTGGCTTGAGGAAATTTGTTCAGATTTTGAAGATACTAGTAGAATAATTATTGATGAAAATGTGTCAGATAGTGATCGATCTAGTCATCATAGTGAGCACAACACGGACACAGAACAGTCAGCAGACAGCGATGCTTCTAACGAGAAAGGACCTTCTACAATTGTACCTTCCAACATACCACCTATTCGACGCCAGCGGACATCCACTTTAGATATAAGTAACCATTCATCAGCGACTTTAGTATGCCATCAGCCTCGATCTCGTCGTCGTAAACGTAGAATACAACCACGTGGTGATCTATCTCCAACACCAATGTCTAGTGATGATGATGAGCCATTAGCCAAGTTAGTTCGTCTCAGGAATACTGTATTGTCCCCGCAGGCAAGTACGTCAGCTCAAAGTCAACTTTCATCTGTTGCTCCAGCATTTCAACGACGACCTACTAGAGTTCCGATGTACCAAGGTAAAGATGGCACTAAATGGCTGATTCACCCTCCTTCACGACCAAATGTTCGAACAAGACGAGAAAATATTGGTGTCAACAGGCCCGGAGTCAAGGGTGAGGAAGCTTTGAATTGTAAAACACCTGTAGAATGTTTTCATTTGTTTATTACCGAATCTATGTTTGAAGATATTATGACATTTACTAATACATACATAAGAGCACATATAGAAAATTTTTCCCGTTCGAGAGATGCAAAAGAGACGAACATAATCGAAATAAAAGCTCTTATTGGATTACTGCTAATGGCTGGACTGAAAAAGATGAATCACGCAAATATTCAAGAAATGTGAGGAAATGATGGGACCGCCCCTGATGTTTTCAGAGCCACTATGTCGATAAAGAGGTTTTATTTTTTGCTTAGGCATCTGCGATTTGATGATATGAATACCAGAACAGAGCGTGCTGCTCATGACAACATGGCAGCTATGCGAAATCTTTTCGAATCATTTGTTACGAATTGTCAAAAACATTACCAAATCGGAGAATATTGTACTATAGACGAGATGCTGGAATCCTTCAG
This sequence comes from Calephelis nemesis, assembly GCA_002245505.1. Taxonomy (NCBI): domain Eukaryota; kingdom Metazoa; phylum Arthropoda; class Insecta; order Lepidoptera; family Riodinidae; genus Calephelis; species Calephelis nemesis. The sequence continues at coordinate 81,380 of NJDD01005252.1, forward strand.
AGGCAGATGTAAGTTCCGGGTGTATATGGCTAATAAACCTGCCAAATATGGCATTAAAATTTATGCACTTGTTGATGCAAAGTCATTTTACACCAGCAATTTAGAGGTGTATGCTGGGAAACAATATCCAGGGCAGTTCAACGTTGATAATTCAGCAAGCGCTTTAATAAAAAGATTATCCCAAAATATCCTCAACACTGGCCGCAACATCACCATGGATAATTTCTTTACTTCGATACCTCTTGCTGACCAGTTGCTAACTGATAATAGAACGACCATTGTTGGAACTTTACGTAAACATAAAAAAGAAATTCCACCTAATTTTCTGAATACCAAAGAACGGGCTAAACCATCTTCAATGTTTGGATTTGGCGAGAAGAAAGTTTTAGTATCTTATGTTCCAAACATAAAGCAAAAGAAAATAGTATTACTGTTATCTACTTTACATGAGGATGATAAAATAGATGAAAGCACCGGGCCTGCTGCAAAACCTGAAATTATTACATTTTATAATAGGACTAAAGGTGGTGTTGACGTCGTTGATCAAATGAAGGAAGAGTATTCTGTTGGGAGAATGACGCGCAGATGGCCAATTTTATTTTTTTCAATGATGAAAATAGCCGGTATAAAGAGTCAAATTATATTCAAAGCCAATACCGAAAATTTGATGCTGCGCCGAGAGTATTTGAAAGAAATTGCTATGGTACTAGTCAAGCAATATATGACCATAAGATCTTCTATAGATACTTTAAATATTCCTTTGAGGAACCAAATTGCTCGCTTTGTACCAGCAGAACAGAACAGAACATCTTCTTCAAAGAAGGAGGGCAAGTGTAGCATATGTCCCTCAAAGAAAAACAGGCGCACGAAAAAAGGGTGTTCCATGTGCCCAAAGTTACTGTGCAACGAACATTGCATACCTTTGTGAAGACTGTTTTGATAAAGCATTTAATGTAGAATTAGAAAGTATATAATTTTGTTATTTATTTATTTTTTTCATTTTTTTTAAGAATTATATGTCTTGCGTAGGATATAAGGCAAAAAAAGTCAACTAAAATATTAAGTGTTCTAAAGTCTTTTGTAAACCAAAGTTTTTAAAACAGAGTTTAATAAATATGTCGATTTATTATTATTTTTTAGTGTATAATTTAAATCCAGAGAAAAAAAAAGATTAAATTGCTATATTACTAGTTAAAATGGTCAAAGAAAAGAGGCGGCAAAATGCTCCCCACGCGCCCACTGACGTTTCATAAAAAGGCGCGCCCACTCTAGGGTTAAAGAAGGTCGGTTTGACTTTTTGGTATTTATGTTTGTCTGCGATTATTTCACATTCAGTGAACCAGTTTTAATGAGATTTTCAGAACAGTACATGTGATGCATTTATTAGTGAAGTGAAGGTTTTATTAAACGACTATGGTAAGAGAGGTTCTCAGTTTGACTAAATTGTAACTATTGACGTATTTTTCAGATTTCCCAAGGAACCAGACATAAAAGATAAATGGATCAATTGCACAAAAAAAGAAAACTGGTTTCCCAGTAATCATAGCGTCATATGCTCTAGACATTTTACCGAAGACTGTTTTTATTCAATAAAAAATGGCCGCCGCTTGTTCAATACTGCAGTTCCTACATTAAATTTGCCTGTAGTGGTATGTGACTTTTTTGCACGCATAGCTTAATTATCGCGTATATTTTATTTAAACAATATATATTTAAATCACAGACTAACGAAACAACGTCCAACAATGCAATCACGACGTCGACTTGATCATCGTCTCAAAATGAGCCCATTTCAACGACAACACAGGCAACTAAACGAAAAACTACTGAGCCAGAAACCCTGTCACAATGTCAGTCGCCAACAAAAAAACGTCTTTGCGTATCAACGACACCAAAGGCAACTAAACGAAAAGCTTCTGACCCAGAATCTCCTTCACAATTTGACTCACCAACAAAAAAACGCCTTTGCAGACGTGTTTTACAGTTAAAGCATCAAGTTACACAAAAAAATAAAAAAATAAAACTTTACGTGATAAAGTGCGCTATTATAAAAAAAGAGTGGCATCTTTGAAGGTCATAATTAAAGAATTAGAAAAAAAATGTCTCATAACAACAGAAGATGCTGATATTTTAAAAAAAAATGGAGTACTTAATAAAGAAATTGTCCAACGCCAGTACCTCAAACATAAAACAGGAAAACTTGTTAAAAAGAAATATTCACAAGAATTAAGAAGTTTCGCTCTTACGTTGAATTTTTATTCAAATAAAGCGTACAAATATGTCAGGGATACATTTAGTACTTGCTTACCGTCATTGAGTACACTAACAAAATGGTATAAAACGATAAATGGTAGGCCGGGGTTTACTCAAGAAGCTTTCAATGCTTTGAAAGCCAGGGCCGAATCATCCAAAGAATTGCTTTATACCCTTGTATTCGATGAAATGAAAATAAAAAGAAAAGTCGAATATGAACCACTTAGTCAACGTTCATTCGGCTTCGTGGATTTTGGTAATCAGCTGGACACAGACTGTAACAATGATTGTACAGAAGCTTTAGTGCTTTTAGTTGTCCCAATCAATGGCAAATTTATTGGGACCATTGGTTATTTTCTGGTTGATAAAACCAGTGGACAGCAAAAAGCAAACCTCATAAATATTGCACTTGAATTGTGTCATGAAAACAAAGTGACGATAAAAGCATTGACCTTTGACGGCTGCCCAGCAAACTTAGCAATGGCAAACCAATTAGGATGCAAATTACAAAAAGAACAAATGAAATCAAATTTTCCACATCCTATAACCGGTGCTAAGGTGTTTGTATATTTAGATCCTGTACATATGCTAAAATTGATCAGAAATACTTTTGAAAAATATAGAGAATTTCAAGATGAGAACGGAAATCCCATCGGATTACGTTAAAATATTGCAAGAGCTCCAAGAGAACGAGAGTTTTCATTTAGCTAATAAACTACGTAGCGAACATATTAATTTCAAAACAAGTATTATGAAAGTGAAATTGGCTACACAGTTATTTAGTCGCAGCGTAGCTACAGCATTGGATTTTTGTAATAAAGAATTAAAATTACCTGAATTTGAAGGGGCTGGTGCGACATCTAAAAAGATCCAACTTCTAAACGATCTTTTCGAAATATTAGATTCTAGAGTTCACGGCTACGAATTGAAACGAGCTTTAAACTTCGACAATCATATCAGAATTTTTGAAATATTGGACAAGTGCAAAAAGTTTCTGCTGACTGTAACTACAAAAATAATAATACGGAACAGAATAGAACAAGTCAAATTAATAGACTCACCGCGGTTCACCGGATTTCTTGGCTTTTGTGTGGCAATTGAAAGTACCTAAGGTATGTTTCAAGATTTAATTTTGAATGATTATTGCCCCATTCGGTACTTACCGATGCACAAAATTTCTCAAGACCACATCGAACTTTTTTTTGCAAACATAAGATCAAACGGTGGCTCAAATGATAATCCGACACCCCGTTTGTTTGAGACTATTTATAAGAAATGTTTGGTCCATACCGAATTATTACAAACATCTACAGGTAATTGCATTCCGTTGGAGAAAATATCGATTCTTAGTTGTTCTTCTGCAATCGCAAGAATTAATTTGACCACTCGCAGCCAAATCGATCAGACTGACGATGAGCGTGAAAACGAAGAAGAACTTAAAAATCGGATGGAAACTGTGGAGCTTTCGAAATTTTCTGAAAATGTAATAGAATACATAGCAGGATATGTCTCAAGCGCACTCATTAAGCGTATCAAATGCACTACTTGCATAGAAGCACTAGTATGCCTGACAGAAAATAAGAAAAGCCTAATTTTTTACAGAGATAAGGGTGGCTTGATTTACCCTTCCGTTAATGTGCATAAAATTTGCCGTCGTGCGGAGAAATATATAAAAATGTTTTTTATTCAGAGCATAAATAAAAGATGTACAAGTGACTTCTTAGTTTCCAAAATACTCAGCAGTTTTGTAGGGGAAAAACTATTTCCAGAATATGAATACCACCAATACTACGCAGAAGAAACAAACCATATAATTGACTTAGCTCAGAGTGTCATTAAAAAATATGTAGATACAAGATTATTTTTTCTCAACAAGAGAAAACAGAACAACGGAAAACAGTATGTGAGAAGGATATATACTAAGTTAATTCATTTCAAAAACCAGTGATTCAAAATCTCTAGTTGAATGAGTTAAAATGTTTTCTGTAAATATAATGCTAAAAAAAATATTAAATTACTATTAACTTATAAAGAGTCGCTTGAGACTTGTGTTAAAACTTAGTAGACTAAGTGTCTTTGAATTAGCCCAGTTATATGGTATGTATAATATTTATTTTATAATGTAAATATACTTATGAGTAAATAAATAGTAATTCGAACTTAAACAATTTTATTGCACCATATCATTTCACACAAAACAAACGTTATATCGATATCGATAAAATACATAATTACTTTCTTGCCAGCCCTAGCGTAATGCTTCGGCATGAGCCGACACCGAGCGATATGAACCGACCATTCACAGCGCAGCATTGAGATCGGTATTTTGGCGGAACTGTCGCTAAGCAAAACAATTGACAATATTACTCTATTGGGTTGTATGCTCGATGTCATATTAACAACATAATATATTTTTTAGAATTTATTTAAAATTACATTGTATTATTATTTTTAATCACCTCTTTATTTGGATTGTGGAATCATGGATTTTTTTAAGTTAAATTATTATTTGAATTATATTTAACTAAACATTTAATTCAACCTAAATGCCTAATGTTTTTATGTATTGTTTGCTTACTTTTAAGACTAATGTTATTTTCTATAAATGAGATAACTTTTACCATGTATTTATTTAAAAATGTGTTACATATTAATGTTTTAGAGTTTGTCTTGTCGGCAGTACTTTAAAACAAAAAGTTTATCGACCGAAAATGTTAGAGCACGACACAAAGGCGGCACAAACACAAAAAAATTGATCCAAGTGGTTATGGTTATTTTTAAAATCGATCATTCTAGCATGTACAAATATGAAACAGTAAATAAAGTATTTGCAAAAAGTCGAAACTGAACTTACACAAACGTGTATGTGCTTTAGCGATACCTCTAAACGGTTCAGCGTCAAGGCGAGTGGCCACGTTGTTACTTATTTCAGAAATATATTTTTTTAATGACACTAGCGGTACTAGTGGTTTGCCGTTACCAACTAATATTATTTGTAAACTTAGCATTTATGTAAAGAATTTTATCAACTAGGCTTAGTTTACGTACTGTTTCGATATGTGTGCTGTGGATTATACAAGCTATATAATATACAGTTATTATTCCGTCGAGAAAAATAGAAAGTACCTATTATAAGCTGCATTATGTTAATTTCGTCTTTCTAAGTAAAAATTATCAAATCATTTAACATGAAAATAAAAGATTTTATAAAAAAATACATATTATAGTAAACGACTACTTTATTTTGTTCAACTTGTGTAACTTTTTGTTTACATTTACAGTCTACTTCTCCCCTCAAACCAGAACACGACAATCAAAACTTACATTTTGTCCGACGAGTAATTTAATAATACAACAAAAATATTATAACAATACGACTATACTAACTATATAAGACTACTATATACTACCAACTACATACTATACTATAGAACATATCAAAAGTTAAATAACTTATTGTATAAAATAAAAGGCAGTTATACCGTAAAATATATATAGGTACGAAGAAATAATACATACACATATTGTATCGCTCTAACAACGCAAAAAGATGGTCACGGTATTTTAGACCAACCTTTCTCAAAGTGGGCGATAACGCCGCCTTGTGGGTGCTGGAAGCCTAGAGGGAGGCGGTATAAATCTTGAACAAAATGTTTTTTTAAACTACAGGCGAAACAAATATGTTATTGAGGTTATTGACAAGAAAAAAGGAGGTGGGGGCGCTACAAAACAACTGATTCTCAAAGTAGGCGTTACATGAAATAAGTTTGGGAACCTCTGTTTTAGACCAATCTAGACCACTGCGAGCGCGAGTGACCGCTTTAGATAAGCTTATTTCAACTTTTTTATTCAAAATTGGAATTACAAAAAGTGTCCCCTAAGTGTTAGGCAGAGAAATCGAATGCCAAATGTAACAATTTCTGCAGTACCTGTCTTTTTTTCCTAAACATTAGATTTTATTAAAAACACTTCGGATACACCAAATAAAACCAATGCGAGGACGAGTATCATCTGCATGTTATCTACTAGAAACAAACATTTATGAACTTTTGTACAAAAATGAAGGAATGAAAAATAGACGGTTGTTAAAATTTTACATTGAACGGTAAATTATCGTATTAAGGCTATCTTTTTAGCATTTGACAAGCTGTCAGAGAAAACATGTTCCAAACAACTTTTTTACAGAAAAGTTAAAATACTAATTTCCGTTTCAACTTCTGACTTGCAAGGATTGAGGATGGTGATAGTTTATGGTAGATAGGACGAGAATTAATCGCACTTTTAGTTTTTTTTTTTGTAATAGTAAAAGAATTTTTCAAACCAGTCAAGTAGTTGTAGATCCTACTCAATACAAAACAATCAATTCTTTCCTCTTCATTATTAGTATAGACAAGTCATAATTCTTCTAAAAAAATATTAAAAAACATAAACAAATCATTTCTTTAAAATATGTTGTTAAAAGAATTGCACACCACACTAAGATAGAATATTTTAGAATTCTTAAATATTTTTGTAACAATGTCTTAAAGCATAAACATAATTTTAATTCAAATTGATGCCATTTAAATACTTTAGTAAATATTAATTAATATTTCCGTTCTTCCTGGCTCATTCCTCTTTTTATTTAATTTATTGTTATAAAATAACTAACTAGATACGTATTACGACCGCCGAATGTTAGGGGAAAGATTGCATTTTACAGACACTACAGACCATACGAAAAGCAAAGCAAACCTTATTTTAATCGAATTTTCAATGAAACTTCCTACTTAACCTAAGACACTAAACTTAAGACAATCACATCATAATATTTCATATTATAAAAAAATACTACGTTAATAAAAACCGACTTCAGAACTAAAAAGTAAAAAAAAAATTGTAACATTAATTATATACTACATATCATATATATGTGCTATTTACTAATAGGTTTGAAGTATAAATATAGTAAATATGTATATAGTATATATATTAAATTGTCTTGCGGTGAATTATAATTTTTAGTTTAATGCTTGGCACTGACTTCAAAACGTATTAAATGGCACATACAAATAAAATGTAGTGTAACTAATATTAAATCTCTATTATTTGTTACTTTTTAGTTTTGAAGCCGGTTTTTATTAACGCAGTTATTAAACATCGGGATAGGTGAACGTAGATAAAGAAATGCTCATAAAATAAAAGCTAATTGGACTACTGAAACTTTTCTACATAGAACAAAAAAAGAAATACGAAAATCGGTTCATTAACCTCGGAGAAAAAAAAAACAAAAAACATATTGAGCTGAATTGAGAACCTCCTCGTTTTTTGAACACGATTAAAATTATCGCCTAGAATTCCCATTTCTCTTAGTCATCGCTTGCGTGAACGGATAGTCCAATTTTGCAAAATATGTTTGCAGTGTTACTTATTATCAGGAGGTTTAGATATTTAAAAAAAAATCATATTAATAGTTAAGACAGGACGACGTCTATCGGGGTCAGCTAATTATAAATTATACAATGTTTAAATATCATAACATAAGGGGATAACTCTTGAATGTGTCCAACCAATACACATATGTAATCGTACTCCGTTATCAACAACCCTGCAGTAACCGACCTTGCCCCGGTTTAGGATCACGTTTCCTCACGTAACTACGGTGTGCAGCGAGCAGTTAGGTATTTGCGTACAAATGAAAATCTTACTCGTTACAATGTTACAGCCCCGCACATTACGATAAGTCGGCGTTGTGACATATCGGCACGTGTGTGCCGCTTATCATTTTAGCACTGTTAGCGATAATTATTTCGAACGCTCGTATACGCTTATCATGCAATAAGTTTTTTTTTAATTTTTGTATTGAGCGGGAATCACTACATAGTATAAAACAAATTCGCAGCTTCCGTACCCATGTCCCTTCGTATGTTTAAATATTTAAAACTACGCAACGGATTTCGATGCCGTTTTTTTTGTGGTGGTACTGGCCTTGCTTGACGATGTTCTGAGTCGCTTAATTACATAGATACATATCTTCACGCCAAGTCCCCCAGACCTCACGATCCTGACAAAGATTCTTCTCATTCACATTCATAAAAGCACGCCAGTTTCGGAGACTCTTGACACCACCCTCGGTAACCCAAGGTTGACAAGTTGAGCATGCCCTTTTAACACCAACACTTCGCTTGGTCGCTTTCATACAGTAAAGTTGGGACAAGCACAGAATTATGGATTGCTTATTTTTACGATGTAATGCTAGCTGAATTATTTTGTGGCGCTGAAATCGCGGCAATTAAACGAGTGACGCCAAGCATTTCAGCCATTATGTTGTGGTGGATTGTTGCAGTTTTGAATTTGCTATTTGCTATTTTTGTGGTGTTTATGAAAATCTTCTTTAATTATTGCTTTGGACGTAACCTTGACAACGATGAATTTCCATTTGTATAGCCTTCTGTTTAAATCCAGTTCCAATGTTTTCTCGCCATCGGTGGGTATTATTGTTTAATTCGCCATGATAATTTTGAAATTGGGACTACTAGTTTTGCTCCTCTTCTTATTGGTGGGAATACTGAACAGTTTGCTACAGTGTCAATTGCAAAAATTGCAGCCAAGTTTCCATGTCTGTTACGAATCACCACTTAAATGCTTGTGTTACGGTAAATCCCGCATCATACAGCGTATTTGTAGTTTACCAGCTGGCATTTAACATGGATGGTTTTGACATTTTCGCCGGTACGTAGCGACTACCGTTTCCATGGTTAAGTCGGATATATACTCGTAAGTCGGATAGATAAGTAATCTGCTTTCAACGCGCCGAGGCGGTGTTTTTATTTCTTTTATTTAAATTAATTCTGTGATGGATTGATTGACTAGTTCAAGAAACTTTTGTTTACTATATTTTTTCTGAAAGGCAATACTTTTCGACTTCAAACAAACAGTTTCCTTTCAATCAATAAAAGAACAAATTAAAAATAAAACTTGTTTAGTCAAAATATGATTTAAAAGTCAAAAAAAATTGTTGACTTGTGATGGCTTTAGAGACACTACAAAAAAATTAAAGTCGCTAGCATGAAAACAACGCGAATTATAACAAAATAATGTTGGTTTTGTTCTATTGAGGGGAAGTAGTATGCTCAGTTTGAGATGCATTACATAGGTATTGGGTATAATTAGGTATTTGGTCATCTAGATAGAGGCTTGTCCCGAATCTTGATTTAGGACCGAATCTAGACCGAGAGGATATTATGGCGAGAAATAAATATTTTATGCAATGGAAAATCCATCCCATCATCCGTCGTCCTCGATGTCTCAGTTGCTTCGAAAGAACCCCAAAAAACATTATTTTGGTACTTTTTTAACATAAATATTTTGTCAGTCCGTTAGACCATATTATACGCAAATTCTAGCCTTGACTATAGTTTAAGAACGGGTGCACGTGGATATGCATTAAAAATCAACAATACATTACACATTACAGTATATTTTAAAACAGATTCAAGTACGGTAACTATTCTCAAAGCCATGACTGCTTGAGTGCTTCAACGCTTGAACCAACTGTAGCGTAGTTTACAGATATAAGGTACGTACAGATTAAGTTAATTTCTATTCTAAATTTATTAAAAGGAGCTGAATTAATTCAAGTAACGTGGAAGAGATATGTACGCCTAGAGTACGCGTACTATATAGTGCCACTTAATTAAAATCCAGCCATCTCAATCCAATAAAAATCTACCATTAATTCAGGACATAATTAGTTAAATCATGAGAAAATACTGCAGGATAAACTAAACAAATGCAAAACAAGCGAAATTACGTATTTTGCTCATTTTACTCTATAATATAAAGTACATATTTACAACTCAAGGAAATAACTATACAGTTAATACTTTTAAAAGTCTCAATAATTCGAAGGCGTAAGCAAGCGCCAGCCGCACTACGAAATTACACACGAACCCTGTCGCGGTACACATAATTTAACTGTTTTAGAACATAAAACTAGAAATTTATGATATACAGGAGGCACGAAGTAATAATTTCAACGTAATGTGCAATTTTCGTCATCTAATGATATTTTATTACTAAGTACTTGCTATGTTTTCCCCACAATAATGTAAAATTACAAAAAAAAATCCTAACACTATAACAACAAACTGGATTGCTTTTGTAAAGTTATACAGTTTTATATCAGTGTTTGCTAATGAACTGAATGAATGAAACTGAAATTAAAAAAAATGCAAACACTGAACTCTGAGACTACGGAGCAGGATAACGCTGTCCAATCGGAAGAATCGTTGCAAGACGTTAACAATATTATTACCATTTATTTATTTATTTCACTGGACTACTTGATGATCAGAGGGCGATTTGGTTATATAATATATGTGTAATAATTTATATAGGTATGCATGTGACAGCTCTTTGTCGTACCTACCACGACATTGCAATTTACCCCCATTTCCCTCTGTATTTGTGTTTTTAAACGATGTCTAGTTTTCTTACTGGCACTTTTAATAGTGAAACAAACATTCATTGCAACAATAAAGGCGGACAGGCTTGTAAAATAATGTTTGTATTACCAAGTTTACAAAATTTAACGTAAAGCTGCTGGACGAAATAAATGAGGGTATAAGGAAGTGAGTTTTAAAAGAACAGGGTGTTTAATATCGAACCCACTTACCAGCGCTGCTCGTGTGACGTAGTCAAGCTGCGATCACCGATCCATCGGCGCACCGGCATTTAGTTGACGCACGCGGCGCCACTTCGGACGCACGTACGCACTACGCACTGTCACACACTACACACACCGAGATATACACGTACACTCGTTCACTTTGCACTGTTACACAACAAAAGCCACTGCACACACCAATCCTGATATTGTCCACTTGTCACCTGAAACAAAGACATAAATTTTGTTAATAATAATCTTTATTATTAATTATAAAGTCAGTTGCTTACTTTCACTGTATTATTTCGATTTTACCTAATAATTAAAAACTGCAAAATACAAATAAACTAAGGTACTAAAACTGGCACCACAGTCATGACTTCCATTGATAAACTGTCTGTAACCAAGCAAATTAAAAAAAACGTGATAAAAATTTCTGACATTAATTTTATTTTACAAAAAAGGGAACTTGAGAGAAATAAAATTATAGGGCATTATAATTTTACACTCGATTACGAGAGCAAGTAGTGATCTAAATGTATTGATAACAGGTAACATGGATTGTAATTAAATTGGTGTAGATTATTGGTGTAGTGTAGAGTTAAAAATATGTTTGTTTTATTACACTTAGACCTTAGAGCCCCCTATACTAGAATCAAAAATGATATTGGCTTTTTCTATACATACATTGTTACAAAATTTAAAGAGCTGCAAGAATATCGTTATGTTAGATAATATGCTATATTTATTTGAATAGGTTTTTTTTTTATTTATTTATCGACTCTTTTAAACCAAATTACATTTCAATAATGAAATTGTCTGGAAACTACAGGAACGCTTTCTAAATTAAAATAATACTTTGAATTTCTTGTCTTGCATCTTTGTAGCTGCATCATGGAAACTTTTTACCTACTTTTCGCTAGAGCTAGTCAAGCGTTTAATTAAAGGCACTCATTACGGGGATGAATCTTCGTGCATCGAATATATAATATTATGCATTTGCTTATGAATGTACACTAAAGTATAAATAATATTTATACGGAATAAATATCAAAAACAACCTTTATGCTTGCTAGTAAAGAGTAAAAAAATACCATACTTCGTTTTATAACACCATAAATTGTTGATTCATGTATATGAGAAAAACTTGGAAATACCCTCAACAACGAGACACATCACATTTCCATGTCTGACATAATATTTTATGGGGTCGTTACAGTGTGGTGTAAACAGCGATACCGCCGCTAGCTGCACAGGCTCGCCAGTTCTGCCATACATGTGTATATCATATATACATCTGTATCATACATACCCAGACATCAAACAATATTCCATATTACCTACACTCTCTGCAGCCTGCGGTTGGTGAAATTATTAATACTGTAAATGTCAAAGCAAATTTCATAGATACCATGAGTTCATATTATGTGATATTATAATAGTGAAAGTATAGTTATTTGATCTTTGTTCACGATGCAACAGGCATGTTTTTGTGTATGGAGATTGTAAGGATTAAGGAGGCTGGAGAGTGACAAAGGACACTGTCAATCCTGATGTCAAACCGATTGTTCCTACATAAGAGCTAAATAACTTGTAAATGTGGACGAAACAACTAAAATTTTATATAAAAACAAAAACTTCTACTTTTTCACTAATGTCTTTTATTCGATACCTATGTTTTAATCATTTTTAAAAATTTAATTATTGTCCCAGACGACATAAGTAAGATAGTATAAACCTTCGCCGTACAGTTGCATGTCTACCTCTAACTACCTCGTGCGCCAACCAAGTCGACCAACAAAAAGGTTTGGGCTCGATGCCCCATGGGGACAAGGCATTTTGTGTGACGAACTGCAGACAGCTGTATTTCCGGGTCTCAGTATTTATTAAATTTACATTGGTATTTATTCTTAAGTATTTCTATATATTAGTAGTGTTGACTAACACCTATACCCAAGCTTGAAATATGACTACGTTGAGGTTAGATAAATTTGTGCAATGTTTTGAGAGAAATTTATTCAAGTCACGGACGGTTTTAATGACAAAGAAATGTGGGGTGTCGCACGATACTTCAAATAATACTTGATAAGAACACTTCTGATTCTGTAAAAAAAAGTCCGGGACCAACACAGGAAATATCATCACATAATCTATTCCGTCTGGGCCGTTTCATCGAGGTGAAACTTTTTGAGACCCATTCCTCAATCTACACAAATACTTGAACACCGGAAGATCATTTTTACGGCACCGCGCGGCGAACGACAACACCGTGATATTTTACGGTGCATAAAACCCAAAGACATTGTAAACTTTACGATTCAGACATTACCTGCATTGTTTACGCGGGAAAGAGCTCCCTCGAAATATGTTACTAGCGCTTTATGTAGTTACAATGTTTGAATGTTTGTATAGCGTAATAAATTTGGATGCCAAGCGTTATATTACCCACTTCCTGGATATTTTTTAAAACATTGAGTAATAATCGATGCATACACTTAATATAGCAGCTGGGATGCTAAACTTAGTAAATTTACCGAAAACACAGTGGTGCTAGCACCGAAGATATGGCGGCAGGAATACGTAAGGCTTTGCCACTAATCAGAGCGCACTGCTGCCGCTGCTTCTGAACAATACCACTTAGTAACACTGGTACTCAATTTCTAGTCGACAGATTTTAATGAAATTTGACTTAGATTTAAAATCGTTAAAGGAAAAAGATTCGAAATAAATATACAAAAATACCTTTCAAACTGTATTTTTTCCACGATAGTGTGACAAAGTAATCACCAAAAATGTTGAGGCTCTGACGTCTTAGGCGTCTCAGTGACCAGCCTATATTTTAACACTATCAAAATCCTAAGTCGACCTTCACCGAAATGATAAGAGTGAAACATATTTTATACTTAGAAAATATATCAAAAACAGGTTGCCCAAAAAGCTAAACACATTTTTTTTATAAAAATCCATGAAATGTTTTATATCATAAAGATATTAGCCAATTTTATCCTGACCTAAACTGGAAAAATAATATTATAGACTACAGGCCCATGCCAAAAGTAGATGGGTCATATGAACCATCAGCTGACGTAGGTATATAGGACGATATAAGAGCATAAAATATTAAGATTGAGCACTATGCCGTAGTGAGAATTCAGAAGTACAGGTACAAGAAAGAGTCCGTTTTGGTCACTTATTTTTGTACGGCATGAGTATGGTTACCGACTTGACTACTCTTCAAATCGGAACACATAAGCAACGACTATATCGCTGCAATAATGGGTAAGGCCGCAGAATGTGAATGCAAAAGTTTACATCATGCTCCGACTATGAACTATTAGAACAGCAAAACGTTTAAAGTTTTCTTTTTGTAATATAATAAATGTATACTTTTATCACTGGTCAAGTTGAAGTAGTCGGAAACTTACAGCATTACTTAAACTTCAATCAAGACAAATGCGATCGGATCGCCAACAATTCCCCTCCTCCAACTGCCAGACAGGCAGACAACACTAATGCTATCCATTTAATTAATGTTCAAGACGTTTCTTACCTTAGAATTTAATAGTTTTATCATACGTGTATGGATTGTCGATTTGCACGATTTGTTTTATACAGTTTCAGACATACAGTCCAACAACAGTCATTGGTTGGTGGATTTGCTAAAAGTTGTCAATGAAAAATGTGTACGTCTTAACACTGTAGCGGCAATTCTGATCCAGTGGTAGTTTATAAAAATGTCGACACGCACCAGTACCACTTTTATGGACCACGTGAAAATTTTTTTTCTGATTTTGAACTTTGGAATTCGGCATCGAGATGACGGTTGCAAGAAAACGCAGTTACTTTTAATTAAATCGCTTAAGTGACTAAAAAACTTTAAAATACGGGCAAAGCTAAGGAAATAGTAATAGATTATGTGTGGTTTGGTTACGAAAGTGGCCTCACATATCTTTTTTTGTTTTATAGATTCCATTGCAATACTAGCAGGTAGGTTTGCTATCAAGTAATGACAAAAGTCGGCTTCTTAAATATTTCGTTATCCGCTTTCTGAATATATTTTCCCAAGTCGTAGCCCATAAAAAATGGCCGAGCTAGTTAACCGTCCTCAACGTGATTTGATCACAATAATCGTTTAAAGCTCTTTTAATGAATTAGAAGACAAACAAGTAGACAGATTACATGATTATAAACAAAGCAAACCGTGGCAAATATTAAGTTTTACCGCCTGCCGTAACCTACAAACCTACCTCCCGTTCCCAACAGGATAATAGGCAATAGCGGGATTAGCTACGGCGGTGGTACCAATCCGAGCGAACCACATCAAAACTAACCACTAGACCAACGACCAACAATAGGCACTCTCCGAGACCGTCGGCCGCTACCCCACTCGGCCGGAGTGTACGGGGGCAATAAATAATAGCCGAGAGCTGGAAACCCAGTAACTGGTTGGAGTGCGGCGGGGTCGACGAACTATCGATTGCGCACAAGGGCA
>NJDD01005252.1:102219-123971 GCA_002245505.1 Calephelis nemesis
GGTTATTAGTAAGGTAATAAAACAACTTGACCGAAACAAGTTTTCGTGGATAAATTTGCTTGTATTGGCAGAGATTGTTTGAGAATTCGCTTCACTGTTTCTCATGGTATGAATTCGGCTGTAGCTTTGGCACTGTATTGTTTGACGATTGTACAGTCATCAAAAAATGTTTGCTGCTATGAGACTGCCCTATTTAACTAGTTGGTTGAGGGATTAGCGAAAACACAAATTGTTTAATTCAAAGACATATACATTTTACATTTAGTATTACTAACAAAGGAAAGATAGAAAGCGAATATCTCTATTATTAAAGTTCACATTTTATAACAAATTTTTTTTTAGAAAAACACGAAAAAAGGCCGTACCTCTCCTGTTACACACCACGGTTCCCTCTTACCATCAGAAGAGCCGTGTGCTTCTTCACTATCACATAAAAAACACGAAAAATTCCTCCCCGCTGCTTCAATCGCATCTTAAAATTATTCAGCTCTCGAGAAGAAAGTCTGTTTAAGATAAAATGTAGCCTATTTTCTTCACCAAGGTCTGATCTATTTCAGAACATCTAGAGATAATTTCACATTTATACATCAGAGAGAAACTAATAAAGATTCATCACCGGATACTACGCGACAGCAAACGTACATAAAATATTTAACTCGACATTACACAGTTTCTCAAAGCATCAGCACTGAAGCGCGTAATAAATGGCTCGCTATACAAATACGCGGCGCTGTAGGCGAACAAACGGGGGCTCGAATCTTGGCTATGTTGCTACGCAGGTCACATACGCTCCTACCATATAACTAAGGGAACATTTACATTTATATGTATGTGAAAATGAAGAGATTAATTTAGGGTGGTCATCCGCATCACGCTTGAACCGTGCCAATTTTGCTAATTCTTTTTAGATGTGTTAGTTGTTGTCAGCAGAAGAATTACAGGAAGAGAAAAACCGCAAAAATTACAAGGAAAGTAGGAAAAATAATCCTTTATTTTTCCCACACCGAAAGTGTTGGTAATTTCAAGCGATACGAAGTTCACTGGGTCGGCTATTAAACTTATAAAATATCTTAAATGTATTATGTAACTATTTTTGGCCTTTGTAAGTCTATAGGCCAATATATTCTGGCATAGGGATGTGGCGACCCAATACATAAATACGTTGTACCTAATATAAACTGCACCAACAAAGGCCATTTAACATGAACTTTGCAATAAGTGATGCACTGCGTTGTTGTAAGGCTATGCATAATTTTTCACATAAACCGAAACTAAAAATAAATATAATTAATTTTGGTAACGTCCTCGCATTCCAATCGCCGATATCGTTGTTACTCGGATTCGATTTTCAGCATCGATGTGATATCTACATCTAGAATTTCATTATTTATTTGCAGTATTTACAAGTGTATTTCAGAGTAAACATTACTAGCCCCCATATCACCATCAAGCAGTATTGAAATAATATCATCACGGTAAGAATCTTGGAAAACTGAATCTTCAAATACGCAACTGGCTTTGAGGTTGGGACTTTCCACTTATTGATATTACTAAGAACAACAGGAAACTCACAAAAACAATTTAGTTAGTTGCTAAGCCGCTCACACACCACGTGGACATACAACCATTAGTAGATCGGTAGCAGCTTATAAATTTATTCTGTTGTTTCCGTACTCGTTCCACGATCGAAGTCGAATCTTCCTTTCGAGGTACGTACCAAACATAAATAATTTCGAAACACGTATTTATTTTCCAAACACAAAAAGTTAATTGCGTTTTTATTTAACACACAATTTAACACAAAATTGCGAATTCGCAATGGTATGAAATATGTACATATAAACCTTCCCCTCCAATTACTTTATCCCTTAAAAAATACCGCACAAAAATCCGTTGCGTAGTTTTAAACATTTATGCATTCAAAGGGACAGAGGAAGCGACTTTGTTTTACACTATGTAGTGATTATACGTCTTACAGTTCTTCAGAAAAGATTCCAAATAAGACTAATACTATTGAACAGTAATGGACATAATATTATAGTCACATTATTCCCAGTCTCACGTTGGCGAACCGTCATTTACACCTTAGGAGAGTGTGTATATATTTTCAACTGTTATGAATACAGTATGTTATAATTATGCCTTTTCATATTATACAACAATCAGAAAAAAAGTTCAAATATAAGGTTGAGAACCTTTAAAATACAACATTAAACTGAGCCACAAAATACTCCTTCTAATATTGTACATAGCACAACTTTCGCTCGAAACGTTAGCAATACGTAATTTCCTGTATGGCAGCACAAATTAGATATAGGTGTGGCGTGTGTGTGACGGATTAGTCGCACAACTTCCCGCAACTACTCAGACAACTAACTTCGCGACAAACTTTCCAGGACGGGGTGAGTTTGAACCATCCAGTACAACCCAGTAAGATATTTCCAACACTTCTTTATTGTTCTAAATGTTTCAAATTACGACAGTAATTAACAACTAAACGGCGTTTTGTTTATCGTCGTCGTAGTGATGATAGTATTTTTTACACTGTAGTTTAACTACACACAATACACATCACACGCCAAGTCACTCCCGATGTTTGCAGAACGTACCTAGAGCCAAATGTCACGAATCTTGCAATTTCTGAATAGCTTTCTCTACATTCCTAATTCTTATCATACAAACATATCAGTTTTGAGTAGTTTTAATACCATCCTCGGCTAAAACACGAATAATTTGAGCGTAGAATGTAAACCTTGATCTCTTTGGGTACCTACATCTATCCACATTCACATTGTTTAGTTTCGTTAATTTTTTAATTCGCTCTCATTTCGACTGCATTTGTCAAACTTTCATGATATTTCTGACACAAACAACTCTCTCTTGCATACAATAACGTTGGGATAAGCACATAATTATTATGCAAAGCAAGCCTCGCATCCTGACTCCAAACCTCGCTTTGAAAAAGTAAACCAGCTCTACATTCACACTATTTCCCTGTACAATTTTTTTTTTCTACATCCGTGGTGTACCTTCCATGCCTGCTGAAAACATTACCAAGAAATAAAATTTCATTTACTTGTTCCCGCATCACGAAGATACATGTTTTTTTCAACTTGTTCATAGTATGTATCATTTGATAACAAATATGATAAAAAGTGAAGTCAAGCTTTTTTATTTTTTCTTTTATTTCAAACAAAATCTATATTAAGTGCTATAGCTAATATAGATTAGTAACATATTTAATATTGTTATTGGCACAATAAACAAGTGCGTTTTTACAAGCTGTTCATTCTAAATGCAAAATGCGTGAAAATGACCTCAACGTTGTATCGATAAATACACTTATAGTGAGAAACAGTCAGATTACTCTCCAGTAATCTACACTTCATTGAAGAATATGTCATGTTTTTTTTACATTGTGTTAGTCCGGGTCCGCTGAGTAGAATAGAGCATCGGCCTCTCTACAAGGCCACTCGTAGGAGACGAGCAAAGTTTAAAATATAGGTCATTACCAACACAACCACTGATGTTAGAATGCTGTACGTACGGGATACACACAGCCTTACTTACTCCTGCCGTGCTCCGGCCTGGACAATTGTTCCTATCACCGGCGTCCGGCCTGGACCCGTATCCGGCAGACCTTCACAATTGGCCTTACATTCGGGACACAATTCAGCGTCGCAGCTATAACATCTATGGTATCTATAGACCACGGTTATCTTTTACCGTCAGGAGACCCCGCTGATCTGTCACATAAAAAATATCAATTGAATTGCAATCACTGTTTATTCAGCAAATCATATAAATAGGTAATCACATGACGTCGGTTAATCCCAGACAAAGATGAATACGCTCGCGTCGTTTTTAAAAAGATAGAAGCAACAAATAACGTGATCATTCGTCTTGACGTGGCACTCGCTATTACAGCACTGCGATAACCGCTTAGGGGCCTCGCCGTTGATCAGTTTTGTGTTTCGTTTAGAATGCTTGTAGTATATTTTATATTTGTATTTTTGTAAGGTGTATTTTAGTGACGTTCCGGATAATCAAAATTTAGACCCGCAGATACGGATCCTAATACTGATATTTAGCATCATATCATAGCATAGAACTCGCATTGCACTTGTCTTTCTTTTTTTAGCTTAGTTTGACACGAGACACTGAAGAGCTTAATGACTTTATGGTTCATCTTATGGAACCGTAAATTAATCACATGATGTTTTTAAACCCTCTCTTTCAGTTATGCAAAGTGAGATTATTAATTAGAGTGAGACGCAAAGTGCAATGCAAAATTGAGTGTTTCGCAAAAACATTCGAGTTGTTTTTCACGAACACAAAAATAAAAACATAGTGACAAACATGATATTGTAAGTAATAGAATACTGTTACATATACATAGTAATAGAACATTGACATATTTTATTGACTGATATAAGATAATAAGAAGTGAACAGCAAATCCGTGTTACGAGGACGTAACATGGATTTGCTGTTCACTTCTTTTTGTTAAAGAGACTTACAATAAGAAGTGAACATTTGAGGTTGAGAAGTCGTGCTTGCAACGCAAAATAAGCACGTGATATCACAGTACCATCCCTCTCGCAAGGTCCTTGGGGATTTTTATTAATGCTCTTTGAGACACATGTGATTAATGAACGAGTATAAGTAATGTGTCAAACAATAGTGAAAAAATGGCAATAAGAAGTTTAGTAGTGTAATATAGAATTATTTCGTAGTAACTGATAAGAAATGATAAATACTAATAGTAACAATAGTTTTTCGCTGATGCTTCATCATCCAGATGTAGAATCTTATTTATGTATTAAAAACTAACAAACAAAAAAAATTTATACAAGATCCGACAAAAAAAGACAGTTACAGATCCTTTCGTTTTCCACGGATATCAAAAGATAGCTATATTTTATTTTACTCTTCAAGTACAATTAGACTAATAGTAGCCGATAAACAACATACATATTTTTTTTTGTAGATTTGATATACCAAACGCTAAATCTGGAACTCTGCATGATATTGTGTCTGATCAGTGTGAACTAAAGCTTTATATCAAGGTTTTGTGTCCAATACGTCTCATATCATACACCTTCCTTTCTGATGGAATATCTAATCGTAATTAATGTAACAAAAATTGAATTTGTCAAGCTCATAGGAAAGTATGAAATAACGTAAAACCGTGCATACTTTAAACATACGCTAGAAAAAGAACGAACCTTTGCTTGCTGCCTGGTATAAAAAAAAGAATTCAACCAAACAGAACATACCTCACGTGAGACGGTCTTCAGATTGACGTACATACATAATACGCATGTTCTATACAAGTAGCAGTTAGCACAGAGAACTGAAAGTACGGTAAAATGTTTGTCGTTTGTGTCGCGCAAGTGGGGCAAGTATAGGGCGACCGCACAACCTGTATTGCATGGGATTAGTCTGTTTTTTTTAAATATTTTGTTTCATAACAGGCAAACATTACATGCGATATACTAGAATACGGATTTGAAATAAAAAAAGAACAAAATGTTTTTTGCACGCTTGTAAAGTTTTTCTACTGTAAATCGAATTTATTTTATGGGCAAAGTAAGGTTTCGTCTAAAATATGCATATTTAATTATGTTATCATTTTACTTATGTATTGTACGTGGCATAGTAGCGAACAAGCACACGGCTCTCCTGATGGTTAGAGATAACTGTGGTCTATAGACACCATAGATGTTGTAGGTGCGCCGCTGTCTTTTGACCTAGGTATCAGGCTAATTAACAATATTTGTTACAAACTTTGTTCAATCTAGGTTCAATATTACTTAATAATTGTGCATGGTATGGTGATTGTAAGAAAGCAGTGATAATGAGTCTAGTTTGTCGCTACAATTTACTATGAATAACTGTTAAATGGTATACAGTACCATGGCTATATATACTGGGTTATTACAAAGATCCTACTACAAACCAAATATAAATACGTCCTATAACATTTGCACGGCATGGTGATCCTAGTAGGGCGAGCGGGTGGGCTTCGATCGCGGGACGCGCTCCGGTCGTTCACCCCGGCCCGAGCCAGCCGCCTAGCCTAGCCGGACCGACCGACCGACCGCTACCGACCATTAAGCGTTACAACTGCGATACGACAGTTTAATGTCTTTTAACTATGATCACTGACTAGGTATATTATAACATCATGTAATCTTTTGTAAGTTAGATTTGTGTTAATAACATTAACATGTAAGGAACCCACTTCGAATGAAAGCAACAAAATCATTAGCAATGTCTCACGTGGCTCTAATTGTTCCTTTAGTATTTTGACATTCTCTGCACCGCTAACAGTCAAAAAATGTCAAATGACCCACATTTTGTATTCACCATCTAATAGACAAAGTCATGTCATCAGGTCATGGCGATGGAGTGACACATATGGGCGACACGACTATGACACCTTTATTCAGACAAATTTAAAATTGTATGTAATATAGTGCAAAAGTGGCTTGAAAATAAATCGTTCAACTCGATTTATTGCTTTCTTAAATAGAACAAACGAATTTGTTGGAACCATTAAATTAGGTTCAATTAATGAAGACACTTTTAGAAAACCCAACTTCAAGTAGAACCAGAATAAAAAAAATTGGAATAGAAAATTCAACATATTCTATAGACATCTTCGTCATATTCTTAGGTAAACAATTTAAGTGCAGTAAATCTGCAAAAATCTTCCGACTCCATATCTTCTCGCAAAGTCCCTAAGGCGAAGGCAGAGAGTTTGTATCGTGTGCCAAATATCATGATCCTTACAAACATACCTACCTAGCTTCCTCTTCATTTTATTACTATTTTCATACAAACACGCCACTTTTGGAAACTTAACAACACCAACCCTAGGACAAAACCGGAATGATTTAACAATGATTGGTTGGACCAGCTTAGGTTTGAAAATAGCAGTAGGCCACAAAAGGGCATAGTAAAAATTATTGGGTCATAGTAGAATAACGATTGTGAAACAGATTAAGAGAAGATAGAGAGACCAGTTTAAACTTTTTCTTCACAAATATCGTAGCTCCTATGACAAGTTAAACTGTATTCAAATCATGGCGGCTCGATGGATAGTTTCAAACTGAAATAACAATGGCGGCCATTTCAGGAAACTTCTTCACAAATAGTTTAAATAAATAAGCACATGTACTGTATTTACGTTCACTTATACTTCATTATTTTACAAATAACTACAAATAATGTTAGTAGTATATAATAAGAGTTTTAGTTGTAGCCCTGATAATGCTTTTATAAGCGAAAAAACTGGTAGGCTTTTTCAAAAATAATAAAATATAAGTAATATGTATATAAGGTCCTCTACCCTCTCGTGTACATCGCTTGGCGATTTTATATGCTTCGGTAATTGTTAATTTTGATTTTGATGAAGAACCAGGGTGTGTTAAGATATTTGTGATAGGTATTAAAAATTAATATGATAAATTAAGGATCATTTTATTTTTTGATTGCAATCAACTTCGGTTGATGCAAAAATGTGTATTGTCATCATTGCCCACAGCAAATTGAGAAAAAATGCTTACGGGCACAATTTAGCAGCACATATCTTTTGCACTTAAAGATTAGACTTAATGGAATTTTAGCACAGACATTGATCTAGTCTCGACAAAAAGCGCTACTATATTTATTGTATTCCCAGTCCATAACAAGAAAAGAAACTTTAATGCAACCCCCACGATCCTATATTGTTTAGATTATATATACTTCCAAGCAAGCTGTTTTACTGCCAGGTGTTGTTTATTGTGTCAGTTTGTCACTAACATTTTTACTTACTTTAATTTTTAAAGACAGTAAAATTTAAAAAAACGAATGCCACAATAACAACAATGAAGCCTCGGGGACGTCAAACTTTCCGCAGTTGCCAATTGGAAACTGTTGAATAAAAGTTTGAAATACAATTTGTTTTCAATTCATTCTATGCATCGCCTTTGTAGAAGCATCGACAGTTTGTTTGGACCGTTCTGGCTGACGTCTGGTTGCCATAACTTTTTATTTAAGTAAAATGCTTTATTTGTTAGTTACAATAATGAAGTAATAAACTATTTACACTTTTAAATTGGACCGAGTTAGGCCAAAACATACCAACCCACAAATTGTCAAAAAATGAGTTATTGACACCGAACTGATCAGAATGTGCTATATTACTACTCAGCAGAAACAACACATTCTACATTTACATTTGGCACAAAAAATATTTATGAACCAAGCCACACATAAGGACTAAGTCAAAACCAATTCTGCTATAATTATCCAAAAACATGTGATGAACCTTAGTAAATAATTTAAATAAATACGTTTGGTATTTATTAAATTTTTGGGTCTATGAATTTAATAAAATATTTTAAGACATATACTGAGAATAATAATAAATTTATAAAGATAGTAGAACGTGCGACGTGTAATTAATTACAAAACTAACTTTACGCAGTTGATACATTTTGGCATAACTCGGTCCAATTATAGTGACAAACAGCTTCAAAAAAGTTTTTTCTGTGTCAGGCAAAACAAAAACATGTCAACAGCTCAGCTAAATTTAGAGAAGTCACTATGGCCGGCCCCGAATGTATGTAAATCTTGTAACGTACGCTGCTTCCTAGGAAGGATTTAGACAAATTCGTACTTCGAAAGTATATGAAGCGAAAATTTGTGTTTTTGAATCTGTTTCAAGTTTATCTAAAAGCTATATTTAGTTGTTATTATATAGGTGGGATAGAATTGTATGTAAGACCTTTTTCGTCCGTGCACCGTCGCCACAACGACGACTGTCAAGAAGTCCTATAATTAAAAACTGACACGTTCTGCCATAAACTACCAGAATTAATGCGTTGATTAGGTTCCAATACAAGTGCTTTTACACACTTGTATTATTGGTTTTGTTAATCAATAAATGTCTTTCTGGCTTGTTTAGAAGAATTTGTGAGCAAGTTCTTGTAACTTGCAAACTTGTGTGATGTAATACTAATAAATTTGTATAGAATAAGGAAAAAAAGACAGCCCCCTGAGTTTCTTGCCGGATCTTCTCAGTGTGTAGCCGCGTTCCGATCCGATGGTAGATTTAGTATTATATAGACTCGTCACAAGTACCTCTTATAAGGTGATTGTGAATAAAAATATATTCTATTCTTTTCTTGTAACGTATGAAAAAAGGGTCCGGCAAACTCTTCAAAGTCATGTAATTTCAATTATCACAATATATCAATGCAAAACGTGCCAACTGCAAGCACAATAAAACAGCAATTAAACATAGAAAGAACTATGGAAATAATACTGCCACTAAGTAGGTATAGTAAACTAATATTTATTATCTTGGTTGCCGAGAAGATTGTTTCGCCATTTCTTCCCCTGACAAACATAATGTGGTAGAATTTTATATGGTATAAACAAATATGTTTGTGAAGTTCTAACACATATTCAGAAAATTTAATATATTTCATTTGATAAGCATTTACACTGCCTCAAATGTCACGGTACAGCAGGCCCAGATTACATTTTGTGCAAGACCAACAATAAAAACACGTGACAGATTTCTTGTCACAAGTCACAAGTGTTACAAGTCCACACAAATAGCTGATTTAAAATACAATGTAACGCGGGATTCAAACAATTACTTTACTACACTTTTAAACTTTTTTCTTCATGTTTATTTTGTACCCATTTAAAAAAACAGGCAATACTCAACTGCATTTATATAAAGCTCGTAAGAGAAGCGAGCCTGTTTGTTTCCACTATCACCGTAACCAATACTAGGTGGTACAGTTTAACTATGACTCGTCGCAATTAATACTATGCCGTCATATTCATGTAAACATTCTAGCAAGTAAAGTTCTGATATTGCTACATGCAGTTTATAAACACAAAAATGTAAATGTGTTACGAGAAAAGCTTTTGTTAAATTAAAATACCCGATCACCTCGTAGGTCGATGTGTTAACGAACGCGCATAACTCCACCTACCTACCGAGAGGCTTGGGTTCCATTTCCGACGGACGGAAGCGGACATTTGTGTAACGAAAATTTAAATGTCTGTATTTCTAGGTTGTGTGTTAAAATCTATGTAACTGTTGTCAGTAAAAAGTTATCAAGTATCCACGCTCGAATCCCCGAATAAATAGTCAAAGGTACACCTAGGACATCTACGATTAACCGAACACTAAAGTTTTACAATGTGACAGGTGGCAAACCTATCACCAACCGGACATATATCCAGTCCCGGGCAGTGTCATTTTTTATTAGAAAAAAAAAATTAAGACATTCACTCAAATCCGACTCGTAATAATTCTAAATGTTAGCACGCCCGAAAAATCTCTCATAGTATAGACGAATATAAATATTTTATATCTATATGAAAATGAATCCACGTTTTCCTAAATCATCGCATTGTTATGTCAGTTATATTATGAAGAAGTTTCGTATGAAAAATAAATTTAGATATTCATAGTTATACATGTCAACTGCTGTCAGCTCAGCTAATCTTATATACAAAATTCTTGTGTCATAATGTTATTACATCCAAAATTGTTTTACCGATTTTCACCAAATTTTATATGCATATTCAGTAAGTCCGAGAATCGGGTACTATTTTTCATATCCCCTAAGTGATAAGAGTTTTCACCCTTAACATTTTTTCGTAAAAATAATATATATAGCAAAACAAGTTTGCAGGGTCAGCTAGTAATTTATAAAATAGGCGATAAGAATAAGAAATCCAACTATAAAGTTACATACCAGGTTACTAATTACGCCACGTTCTAATGCACCTGTAACAAATGAGATGAATTAGCTTTAAGTATATAATCTAGATGGTACAACAAAAAACTTTCTCTAGTAGTTAGTAGTAAAAACCGGTTTATAAGAATTACTCCTGCATATTTGTTTAGGGCTCCGTAGCCGAAAGAAACGGGACCCCTTTAAATTTTATATGTGCTACTGTTCGTCCGTTCGTATGTTACAGCCACTTTATTCCTACTAATTGAAATTTAGAAGGTACTATAAATTAAAAATTAGCCTATACTTTAAACTTTGATCAAAACCTATGTGTGTAGGGTATCTGCAGATAAGACTTTTCAACAATTTCCTAATCATTGTTTCCCAAGACGATGGTATTCAAAGATCTAAAAGATCTTTGAATACCAAAACATAAACTCTTATTGTATAACGTAATCATAATATCATTATATGAAACTGACAACCCTATTAAATAGTTGAGCAAGGAAAAGTTTTTAACTTCGAAGCAAGGGGTCTTCCATTCTCGAAGTATTGTCGAACTCGCACATATACATTCCATGTAAACAAGTTTGTAACAACTAGGACTCTGATGTTAATTACTGCTAATATTATAGGTACATACTAACTCATTTAAGGAAAGTTATTTTTGTTATATACAACTGACAACCCTAAATGTCAGTTGAGAAAGAAAGGTTCAAAGTCCGCAGTCTCGCTTTCTAGCTGTCAGGTCACACTCTCATATTATGATAAACACAGCGTGCATACAAGTCTAGAACATCTAGCGTTCTACTTGTCACCCACCCATAAATACAATCAAATAAAAATGTGTTGAATACAATTTTTAACTTAAAAACTGCTAGACCGCTTTTAAATGTCTGGATTTACGGATTCGCCGTAGACCTAAATATTAGAACTATATTAAATATTTCAAAAATTAAGACAAATAAAAATAGTAATGAATTTTCACTAAGCCCCGGCAGCTTAAAAAACGTTAAATTAAAAAAAGATAAGAAAGAAAAAACTCGCCCTTACAGTTTATGTTATTCTTAAAAGGAATACTTTTTATACAATTTCAATAGTTTTATAATCAATACAAACATTAGCAAATGTTAAATTATCAAAATTCGCTCTGTTGCAATATTACGGCGTGTGGTTACCGACGGAGTGAGTCTCGACTATTGTCATGTCTTGGGAGACACTCGCAACCCGCAAGACTAAAGACACGAATCTATTGACTAGGAGTCATCAAAAGCGGTAAATGAGTTTTATCTCAACAACAAATATGTACATACATAAGGAGCAATTCCATTCGGATGTAAAGTGGCACAAAGCGGGTGGTGTGAAGTAAGCCGGGCTAGTAAGTATTACATAACAACAATTTTCCTTTATATGATTGATGGAAAACTTTTATCACAATTGTCACACATACGGCGCGGACATGACCTTTAACGGGACAATTTGTGGCGAAGTTATAATCTTGTTAGTTTAATTTAAACAAGTTAGTTACTTTCAAATCTAATTTTTATTTATTTTAGACTTTATAAACTAACAAGCAACTATTGCATCGTGTATATCATGGAGCCTCGTGTTCACTTGATCAATTTTATTTAGACACAGTTAGTTAAGTTAAAACTGTGTTATGATTTTGTTTTGACATTTTAAATCAGTACAGGCGATACGTCCGGGTTAATCTCTGGAAGTGTTGACTCTGTTTTAGTGAGACTTTCAATGGAAGGAAGTACTTTTTATCCTGGAGTTCCTTTAAAATCGACGAGAAATGGGAACGAATTCACGGATATAGCTAACGACACGATACAAAACAAATCCAGCCACGGCCTGCACTGTTTTAGCTAGATTCAATTTTGTTGCTTCAAAATACATTACGTATAATTAGTACCTATTTTAAATAATTAACTGTTAAAACGAAAAGTGAATAACTAAAATGCCAATAATAGTGACATAATTACCTGTCATGGAAACTTAAACACAAGGGTTTAAATTCTGACTACGTTAAAATTATTTCCTAAAAATGTGCTACATTCATATTTTATCAATGAAATAATATTTTTTCCATACGTTTTTTACAAGGTTCTATTACATAATTAACAATAATGAATTAAAGACGTTATTAAAAAAAGTATTTTTACGCCCATATACCCGAAGAAGTAGGCAGAGGCTCAACCAGGGCACCCACGACTAACCGAAGACACTAAGTCCCACAATGTGATAGGTGGTAAGCCTTTCGCCAACCGGGCACATATTCAATATCGAGCAACATTTTTTTAAAAAGAAAATTGGAAAAACCAAATTTTCTTCTTGTTGCTTGACCCGGGATTCGAACTCAGGACCTTACGTAGTCAAGTCCAACACCTGAACCGCTAGACCACAGAGGCGAAGATCTTATTAGATATCAAAAATTAATTTTATACGGTGTAACATCTTAATTATGAAAAGACATTGGTGGTAATTCCTTGTACTAAACGTGTTCTATCTTTTTCTATTAGTCTCATTAAGAGAAGACAGCTAATACTTCTAATTAGTTTAATAGGTGGACAACAAAACTATCACCATTATATCAACATTTATTAAGTGAATGAAATGTCCATGCAAAAAGTATTAACGTAGAACAATATTGGCAGATGCGTCGGACAGTGAAATATAAACCAATTGACAATAACAAATGTGATGGGCCCGGAGCTAGGGAGCACGTAAACGAGCATTTAATTTATGGCGTTCCATGTGAAACCTTACGTATCCTAAGATTGCGGCGTTTGATTTAAATATACTTTTTAAGTAGGTACAATATGCGAATTTTAAGTTAAAAAAGTTTTACTACTTATGTTTAAGAAAAATTTTAAATATCACTTATTTCACTACATTTATAAATAATATAGTGAAATGACGTGGTTGAGTTCTACAACGACTTGTCCACATTGGTACAACAGCCTTACATATTTTTGCAACTTCAGCGTTCGCCGTTTTTATATCTATTAAACACACTAATAACATCTTCGGTTTTCAACTGCTACGAAACCCGCGAGCTAGTTTGAAAAACTATTAAACAACAGGTATAGAACAAACCGCGCCGCCGCCGGTACACAGCTATGGGAATCAGGTCAAGAGCCAATGCACAGGTCAAACACCTAAAGCCAATGCATTCGAGACTCATTTACTATTCATGACACGCTTAGATTATACTTTAAAGTGGAGCTTGGGTACACAAAGTACTTTCGTATTAAAGTTGACTGCGATCGATGATTTATAACTGGATAAACGTGAGTACGTTTCGACACTTGAGACTAAAATTATTACAAAAAAAATTAAGATCATCGATATGTTAAATATGCTATGTAGGAATGAATCCTTCATTAGTTTAAATAAAATAGTTCTATCAAGGGGGCGTTATTTATTGTACTACGTTTTGAGTGACAATCGCGTCTTCAGTAAATCCCATTTGGTGGTAGTGTACCTACTGTAGACATATCGAATCTAAAAACAAAATAAATACTTTGACAAAACAATGCCCCCTTACCACAAAGTAAACGTAAACGACTGTTCCGCTACATTTGTTTTAAATTGACAACCAACTTATAACTTGCCTACATGTGAATGTTGTGTCAACATGCTAATGGTAGTGAATCCAATGTTAGACGCTATTTAATAACGCGTGTTTTTTTATTAAAATTTGATTAATTTGGTATTCATTTGTAGTAAGATTACCGTTTCCAAGAAACATATATAAATATTTCATTTTAATTAATTTTTGAAACACTGGCACACACAATATAGAATATGTTCATAATATTTAAAAAAATGTAACAAATTCTGAATACACATATTCCACAAATAAAATTATGTATTAGCAAGCCTAGCTGGGCTACTAAGAAATGAAAAGTACTATATATTTGTATCGACATGTATACGCTCTACAATAATATATATTCTAAGAGGAATCGACTTTCGCAACATAGACTGTGCGCAGCAAAACACGAGTTTTTGTCTAACTGGGTCGTTTTCTCACAATAAAGCTGATATTACAATCGTTTAGTTTTTGTCCACGGCGCTGCCTACGTTTAGATAAATCATTAACTTACTCAGCTACTAGCGATTGCGTGTCGTATGTTCTGCTTCTTGGCAAAACGTTGATGTTAACTGATTAGATTGTTCCAAATCGCTAATTAAACACGAAAACTACCCAGTGTGCATTTGCGACTTGCATATGTTCTACATCTGATACACAAACTAAACTTTCCACACGGAGTTGGATAGCTGAACAAATTCTTTAAACATGTCACGAATCTTCACTTGATTTGTGTAAATAAAAAAGTATCCTTACGCCTATTTCCCCGAAGAACACCTCTCACCTCTGCCTACTTTCCGGTTCCGGATTTCAAATACCATGGCTATGTCGGTAATTATAAAACCACAAAACATGTGATTTGAAAAAGACGATGCCAAACTTAATCAATCCAAAGAATTTAAATTCCTCGTATTATACCTACAGAGTACCTATTAGTACCTATACAGTAGTTATTGAAACACGGTGCACTTATTTTTTTATAAATATCCTCAATGTTTTCTTCAGTTCATTTTTTTTTTACATATTTATTAACTTCAAACTTATTTGTACTAAATTATGAAGCTTATTAAAATTTAAGAAAATTTAAAATAAAATTTTAACTAATTTTAAAATATATATAAATCATTTATACAAATATTGATTAAACATTTGCATACCCACAATATGGTAGAATATGTTGATATGGTTTAATGTATCTGTAACAATTTTAAACACACGTATTCCCCAAATAACTAAATAAATACTATTTCAATATTTTAATTAGTTCATGACCAGTAAATATTCACCTTGCTTCGTTCTCCGACAGTTTTTCCAAAAACCATAAGTACATATACTCACGTCACATAAATCTAATATACAATTTATCGAAGCAATATATCAGATAGTACTAAGTTCTATATTCACCCGAGGCCATTTACATTCTGCTCATGTAATACGTTCCCTCAAAGGCAATAGCAGATAGAAAGTTAAGATAATCGTACAAAATGTAAATGTACGAACATTAAACAGTGTGTCATCTGGGTTTTAGATTGGCATGAGATATTGGCGAGTTATAAATGTAACACGAACGGTGAGGGGTCCTTCTGCTGCATCATTTATATTGTAATAATTGCATCTTGGTTGTTTCGTCGTCTTGTCAACTCGTCGAAAATATATATTAAAAAAATATTATCGTTTCAAATAAAGCATGTTATCAAGACGCACACTTTTTTCTTTAAAAAATATGATTTCTAGTTTTGTTATAGAAACGTTAAATACGAACAGGTTTTCTCTTAGCCACGAAATACACACGATATGTTAATGTTGCGGCGTTACCAATCTGAAGGCTATCCTGTAAATAGGTAACCCTGGGCTACGAGGGTTGGTCAACCTCCGCTGAATTAATAAATGTTGTCAGTTGAATCGTATTGTACAAATTCATGATAACGACGGGTTCACCACTGTGGGGACGTAATGCGTCAGGAACAGATGGCGATGGGAAATACCTTCCCAGCCAAACACAGTGTGCTGCCATGCCCAAGGAGCATGGTAACAGATGAGTGGTCTTATTCGTATTGTATGCTGTGATACAAGAATGAAACAAATTACTGTCATATCGCAATATAGAGTTTCGTCGGACTTGTGTGGCTTGTACCGCGTCAGGTATAAGCAGGTATATTTGTTAATAGGAGATAACCCGCAATTACTAGAGACACCAAAAACAATAATTGTGCGTGTGTATACACAATAAAAATAATGGCCCACCTGAACAAGGATAGTAAGATTCTAAGCCTATTCCAGACTTATCTGTCTTCAAACTAAAACACAACTGCAAATGTAGATCTGATTGGCAGGTGCATAGGATAAGTCGTCGCTAAAACAGTAGGATCCGCAGAAGTCTATTTCCTAGTCTAGCTGACTGCAACACATATAATTCAGTTATTAAAAAATTACGAAACTTTACCCACTACCGGGAAATGGTGTTGCTCCATCCCTACCCCTAGTGTTATATTGGGCTTGGATATCAAACAATTTGACGAGCACCCAACACGTGACACGCGTGTGTGACAAAGATTAGCACGCAAATGCGAACGGACGCGTGTAACGCTGACGGGTTGGTTTTTATTTTATTATCATCAGTCGGTCGCGTCGTCTCTTTTGTGCATATCCGAACGTCACACACGTTCCGAGACAGCACGATACGAATTATATAACAATATTACATTTCTGCCGCTTTACATATGCATTTTTTTTTTTAGTACTAACATCCACAAACAGCATACAGAAGTAACATAAATTAAGCTACATTCACATACATCATACGTTTTTATGTATAATATTAATTATAAGGCAAACAAGACTGATGGTAAGAGATAACCGAGGTCTTAAAACACCTTTTTGTAATGACTTTCACGTTGATAATAACCTCGGTTTTTACAACTTCACCGGATTTTAAAGATGTGTATTACAGGTGCGTTGCTACCGGCTACCCTACCCCTTGGACCGGAACGTGACAAAGTCATTATGGTAGCAGGAACAGCTAAACGCTTGTACCAGAACAAGTTGCTGAACTACCACTAGTGATGACCTAAATTTTTGCCAACGCTCGCCTTTTACGAGCGGCCTGGAAGAGCAGCAGACAGTATATTCTACTCAGCGGACAACGACCAACACGGGGACAATACGTTGAATAATTAAAACGAATACAAGTAAAAAAACATCAGTTATGAATGAATATCGAAATAATCCTAAACATTAAATTACATTATACTAGATTTGGAAAGTCTTATTACCAAAGTAACCTATTCTAATTTAAAAACGCTAGGACCTCATTACAGTTTTCAATAGTTAAGAGGCTTCTCACTTATCCAGATCCCGCTTAATCAGGTTTCACCGTATTTCCATTTTGATTTAAACATCCTATCAGTTATCGTCCGAAGCCATTAAATTCAAATCCTATAATTCTCGTTTCTAGAGAATCTTCCCACGCGCTTTGCATTTTGTCATCATAGTTTATGGTTACCTAGATTTGTAAATTTCCTTACCAAAAAGCGAAACCTAATACGTTAATCACCGGCCCCTGGTAAGGTTGGAAACTATCAATTTGATCACATTTTTTATACTCATTCACGTCATAGTTTTTGCGGAAGCGCGTCACATTTCGACAACGTTAAACGCACATTACAAGTTAGGAGTGTAAAGTGAATGAAGTTTTTCCAGACACTTAATAGCGTTTGACTATATTGGATAACAAAACATATGCATAATATATGTGACAGTGTCCGCCTTACACGCTAGTTTATTTGTCAGACAATAGTACATTTGTATAGCACATCACAAAGTAGTAGGATATATTATTGTATCTTCACGCCCATATCCCCGAAGAGGTTCTGGCAGAGACATAACCAGGGAACCCACGACTAACCGAAGGCACTTCTTAACTCTATCTAATCTGGTCTTATAAAACATAAAAAATAAACACAAATTTAAATAATTTACATTATTTCGTTTAATACGATAAGATAGCAACAAGCACACGGCTTTCTTTTTGGCAAGAGACAACCGTTGCATATACACCCTAGATGTTATAGGTGCGTCGCTCTAAACAATATTAAAAATAGATCACTATAGAGTTTATGAAACTCTCAGGTTTTTTATAAAAAGCATAAGGAAGGAATGCAGTGTTATTACAGTCACGAAATATCAAACATTAATATCAAACTCAAGTACAGACTATATTAAAGAAACTAGTATACTATCATGTGGCTCACAATTCAGGTTTTTACATTATGGTAATCAAACGACAGGTGATGAAATTCTTGAATCCTGTTTTCCACAAAAAAAATCATTTGAATATTAATCATCATTAATTAGCTAAACGAAATATTTAAAGAGTGATAATGTTTTATTTAAAGAGACATAATTGTAGCTGTTGGAATTTTAAAACGTATAAATACCACACTGAGAAACAACTAAGTAACTATTCAATTAAATTACAATAACAATAAATTTTATAAACAAAATGAAATTTATGCAAGGGGCTTTATATCCCAGCTTCAGATTGGCAATGCACAATCATCATTTGCCAATGTGACCACTTACTACCAGGGAAAACGTCTGCTTGTTTGCCTTCTAATCTCATAAAAAATTGAAACATTAAATACGTCAAATGTATCGGCGTGTACATGTTACGAAGACGTCGACGTGGCACGGTACGTTGACGAACAGTGCTAGCTAGTGCACACGGTATGGCGGACGTTGCCGTTCCGTCCGACTGAAGTGGCTATCATGGCAGGTGTTGTCTTAGCGATGTCTGAGAATATTGACGTGACTTATTGATTTTAGTTGTTGATGAACATCCAAAGTTTTGGGACTAGTCTTAATATCTTTATATACATATTCCTTGTGTGCGTGTGTGTAGGTATGTCACTGAACTCTCCTAGACAACTTGAGAGATTTTAATAAAAAAAATGTGTGTTGAAGCTCATTTGAGAATAGTTTAGATTCACAATTTGGTCTACTGCAAATAAAAAGGCTTAAATCATTAGAAAAAAGAAAAACTGTGAGGAAACTGAAAAAACAACTTTTTAATTTTTCCTATACAAACTGAACGTGTGGAAAGAAGTTCGCCGGGACAGCTAGTTAATATATAAATTTCAATGACAAAAGCTTATAACTCTCCGCCTATCTCGTAAAGACCTGGCGTGAAGATATTATAACACACAGATTTTGAGTTGTCCGTAGAGTGAAATGTTTTGAATGTATTCAACATACTTACTCGTATCATTTATATGTATACACTCTATGTCTTTCTCTATTTCCGCGAGAGTCAGAACTCGACGTAACAATAGAAAAGACGATGAATGTTTATATATATTACAGACACTGAGAATCTTGACCATATAAATAATAACGATCAAATAAAACCGCTCATAAATTAACAAGTAGCACAAGTGAGTCGTTGCTAACCAAAGTTTAAATTAAGCAGATTAAAACACTAAATGTACGTATGTGTATTGCAACTATGTTAGCAGACCAAGCTGAGGTAAGTATTTGCCTTCTGTCCGTCTGTAATGAATATTTATAGAGTAGCTTCATAAATGTTTATACGTACAATGTACAAACGAGAACAGCTTTAACATCACTGCGCACACATTTAAACGAATTAGTTTGTAATAGTTAAATGTACTAGCTTCATACGAAATATTATTATAATTATGCGAATGGCGCTTAGTATAGTGGAAAAGGTTTTATACTCGACAGTATGAATTATTATTAATCAATCACTCCTCCACACCTGAAACGTTGGCGACGAAATTGAGCTCATGTTTAGTCAACCGAGGCGAGCATATTTAACAGGAACAGTTTGACCGTAACTAAGTGGCAGGATTCTGTGAGAGCTCTGTTTGAATTCTTCTCCCGGCAGTAGGATTAAGTATATTTCTGTCATTATTATCACAGTATTTCTCAATATTAAAAAAAATCTGCTTAGTTGGTATTCGTTACTATAAAATGTAAGAAAATAAAAACAATTAAAAAAAATATTTGCTATCTCCAGTGACCAAGAGAAATACAACAGAGATAGCAAACACAAATGACGTCATTTGACAGCTATTTGATGTTCACTTTTCTATTTTGAGTTGGCAACTGAGATACATAATCAGCACCTTGGACAGCGTAGACAATATTACGCGTCGTCACGCAGCGCTGTATTGTGTGTCTTTACATGAGATCCTATAAGATTAGATATTAGTAGAGTTGTAGTAGTTGTGTTAGGTTTCAATTTTGGTTAACAACGGTGAATCCCTGAGTAAACCAAGTCTTAATAGGTCAGACTTAAGATTCTAGATCGCTTGCGTTTTGTACGTAAGTGTGTCTTAGTACTATTAATTATTTTGTATCTTCTTTTTTGGCTTCACAAACGAATGCTTTTTAAACATTAATAGACATAAGCTACTGTAATTACAATGAAATGAAACAAATTTTCGTCCGTGATTTCTGTAGGAAAATAACTTATCCAAAACCTGACTGGTTTAAACAATTATTAACGTAACGGTTACGGAAGAAAGCATTTTAGCCGACTC
The DNA here is from genome assembly GCA_002245505.1 of Calephelis nemesis. Classification (NCBI taxonomy): domain Eukaryota; kingdom Metazoa; phylum Arthropoda; class Insecta; order Lepidoptera; family Riodinidae; genus Calephelis; species Calephelis nemesis. Next base: position 123,137 of record NJDD01005252.1, read on the forward strand.
GACTAAATTCTACCAAATCCCATTATTACCCTTTATACAGACTAATTCAAGCGTTAAAAATAAACTGACGCTAATTTAAGTCAAAGTCAAGCTGATATAATTGATAATCACATTAGTTGCAGGTGTTCCACTCAATTGATACGCAAGCTTAAGCACCTCGAGCATGTTTAATTAATGTACTTAATAATAATAATAATATAATTGTGTATTGACTCACAAGATGATTAAAACAAAATTGACAGGTCAACTTTAGCTCGCTGCTGGGTCTTTGATAAAAAGTCTTCTGTCTCACGAAAGGAACAGGCGACAACAAATAAATAAATAAAAACTAGTGACGAGTATGTAATCCAAATTCAGTCTTTAGCGTAATGAAAATCGCTTACCATTCTACTAATACGGTACAATGATAGTAATACCAACGATTGCTATATTTTTGCGACGGCAAATAAATAAAAAAAATGCTAAAGACGAGAATCTTATCCAAATTCAGTCTTTAGGGTAGTGAAAGTCAGTAATGAAATTCGGTAAATATTCTTCTAACGCGGTATAATTATAATAATTCTACAGATTGTTATATTTTTCACTCATACTTGGCTCGACTGCACATTTATTATTTCCTTTTAACACATTTTGTAGATTCTTTTAACCCAAAACAATTTTTTAAATGAGAACTCATTCGAAATATTAAATACCGTTGATTTATAATATTACGAACGGGTTAGTCGATCTTTTGTAATTTAAATAATATTATAACAAAATTATTATAATCTAGTTTCAATGTGCTTAACATACCTATCGAAATCTATAGCTTATTTAAAAAAATCGAAAACATGTC
>NJDD01005252.1:125083-142240 GCA_002245505.1 Calephelis nemesis
ATTTTAAACTGTCAACTTCTAATGGGATATTTCAATTACTTTTATTTGTAAATAACGTCATATATTTTGTTATGTTAGAATACTTAATTAAAGAACATTTAATATTAAATTAAAGAAGACAATAAATTTAAATTGAACCAGTCGCAAATCGAGGTCTAGCCACGCTGTGCTAGACCAAGGCAGAGTCCCAATATATAGTTTGCTTCTCCGATATCCAGTCTCCTATCCTAACTTGTTGAGAACGATTAGTTAGATAATCTGTCAAAAGAGACAGAGTCAAGCCTCTTACATCATTTTTTTCCAATTTAGCTAGGTATTAGATGAGATTTACAAATTGTCGGTAGGTAATGATTTTTTCTTATCAAAATGACATATTACTTCCTAATACTCATTTAGCATAAAACGTTACGTCAATCGATATCGGCGGGAGTGCTAATCAGCTTCCATACAAGAACAAAGTCGCGAACATCGGCTAGTAAACAATATATTCAAATCAGATGTAGTTACTTAAATGATAAAGCCTTATCATTAAAACTAAACGCTACGTATTAAGAACTTCTTTATTTTTGACATTAGTTATGATGTTACTAATGTCCTGTAGGATTTTTTCCATTGTCATACATATTCATACTTACAAAGTTTACAAGCTTCACACACAAATATTTAATTTCGATAATTTAAAATCAATCACTGACTTTTATGTTCCGATATAAATTAATAGCTATTTAAAATGCGAATGTTATATAAAACAGATAGATCGTGTAATTTTATAGATTAAATTAGTTGATTACAGCACCAATTTAAAGATCAAAGATACTTTGCCGCCAAAAAACGCAAGCCCGATTATGAGGATCGACGACGAGGACACACGATACCTAATTATTATTAATTTTAGAAAATATAGAGTTTATATATTTGTCACCGTCTAACGGCCAACATTAATAGCCTAAAAAGATGAGTGATCGCGCTATTTAATCAGTTACCAGGGAACCGCTACTATTTATCAATAACTCACAAAAAATATGTTTGCAACAAAACTCTAGACGGCCTATCTGTATATTAGGCTTTGCATATCGGCCGATATTGTGCTCTCGTACTAACCGCCAAGATAGGTGTTCGGACGCGAAACCCAATTAAACACATTTAAATTTAAAGAACTATGGTAGTAAACCTAATTATAATGATATAAATAAAGTAAAATTTTAATTATTCCGTGTATTTAACATGACGCCGCCAGTAGCGGTAGATATTATAATGTCTCAACGTAAAACCGGTCTGCGTTTATTGAAGCAGCTCACTCAATACCGGCTATCGCAGTACAGAAACCACATTACTCATATTCCTGACATTTGAGTCCGCTAATGACTCGTGTAATACTAATTCCATTGGTTATGTTGAAATTTGAAATTATACTGAGTTAGGGATTATTAAAACTTTGAAACATAAAGACGTGACGTTCTATTCAACAATTAGTGAAAATAAACTATTAATTTATATTGCTAAATTATTTAAATGTGTAGTAAGCTCGACAAAATGGCCGGCCCATGTTCGAAACTATTTACTTGAAATTAACATACCTACCAACATTGTTTAAAAGAAAAGTATCACAACAATTTTAAATTTTATACAAGAAAAAAACAGTGACCCCATAATATCCCTAGCTGCAATATAACTTTCCTACATATTTGATTTAGGGACCGTACATTAGTCGCGTAATGTTTGTTTTTTTCCTAATTTATTGACTCCCGATTGTAAGAGACAACAACTACTTGCAGACACCATATAGATATCACATGTACGCACGCCGCTGTATCGTGGCCGGGATGTCAAGTCTAAACGTATGATGATGATGTAAGGACAGAGCAGCTTGCCCGGGTAGGGATCCACTGCCTTTCCTATTTCTGCCGCCATAATCATATATTCCAGTCCGGAGGGTAGGGTAGCCGGTAGACTTCCACAATAGGCCTAATATTTTATCAGCCGGACAAAGCCTGTGCTTGTGTGCTTATTGGTTGACTTAACATGGGAAATTGTACATGTTACTCGTAGTAACTGACTAAATCGAGTGCATAAATTAAATCATGCTTTCTACAAGTATTATCCAAAAAATACTTACTGCGTTGTCAAAAGTGTTTATTACAGTAGAACCTGAAAAAGAATAAATTCGAGGTTAATTCAGCACAGCCTGGATATGATATTACTTAAATGATTTATACGGATTTCACCTAGAGGAAGCAAACAGGCAAAGATTTCTCAAAGCCGAACTCACGTAAGCCAACCTTCCTAATCCCCAATATTTCTTCAGCAAATCCAAATGGATACAGAGTAGCCACGCACTTCGAGTACATCGGAACAAATCCGGCCGGCGGCGCTGGAGTAACTTCGGGGACAATAAACATACATCACGTGTCACGAAGTTACCAAAATGGGCGTTCAGCACCATCGGCGGGCAGTGAACGGCCGACACGTTATAGCCTCAGTTATATTTAGGTGCAAGGAAGGCGACTATTTATAAAGTGAAGATTGCCGGACAGTGACAATCCAGAATGAGTCTTGACGTATTTGGTGCAGTTAAATGACAAGCAATTTTGTTTGCAAATAGTAATAGTTTCCACCCTCTTAACTTTGTCTTATGTTAGAGGACAGCGAACAAGCACCCGCCTCTTCTGATGGTTAAAGACAACAGTGGCCTACAGATGTTAAAGGTGCGTCGCCGTCCTGAGGCTTGATAGCATATACGGCTATCCTACCACCTTCCAGAACGGAGCATGACAGTCACTATGGCGGCGAGAATAAGTAAGGCAGTGGATTCCTATTCGGCTACCACCGATACCAATTATCTTGTTGGTAATGAGCTAATTAACCTATGCTCGCCTCTAACAAGCTGCCTGGCATAGTCTGTTCTACTCAACGGACACGCATCAACACAGAGTTTTTTTTTTCTGTTATCGTAACGTGAGAGTAGTGTTACAATTTTGATGTCATGGTAGCCGATAAACATAAGTTTGTTTCAAATTAGCAACAGATGGTAACACTAATGCCACTCCGAGTGTTATGTTTTACCTTAAATCTATTGAATATATATTGCTATGTTGAGACAGTCCGACCTAAGTTTATACATTTTTTGCACGATGTTGAGATGCCAGTAACACTTGCCCACCAGACCAGAACACAAAGTGGTAAGCAGTGATCGTTGACGTCATGCCGATACTTCATTTGCACTATATGTACAATTTCAAAACCAGTTGCTTTGTTTAATTACGAGAATACTAATGACTAGTAAGTTCCCACGGCTCCACTCACGCGAACACCCATAATCGTAACTTCAACTGAACTGATCGAGCTAAATACTATGTTAAATATAATTTATTTTATTTTAAATGGGCCAAAACGTGTTAAACTCGAAATTTATTGGTACTCCCGAACAAAATTTGTTTTAACGTTTTGATCTATATTTTACAAGCAAGAACTTTACTTGTGAGGACGTACAACCGAATGATTTTTTTTTTCAGCAATTGTCGATTGATTTTTTATAATTCGATAACGGAATTCGTTAGGATAATAGGATATTTTTAGGTTATATGACTTTCTAATAGTGAAAAAAACTTTATATTATTTTTAGTACATCTTTAATATAAATGAAATCAACAAAACAAAAATTATTATGAAACACACACGCACATCAATATACAATATCGACAAGGGCGTTGGTAAGTACGAATGAAATGGACAATGCGCGTAAAAAATCAATAAATGCCGGGCTCGGCCTTCGCTGAGGTCGAGCGACGCTCCGATCAAACGGCCCGTCATGTTGCTGCTGACACACTAGACCAACGAGCATTAACTTAAATTCAGTCATTTGCAAAAAAAAATATTAAAAATAAAATACAGTGTATAATTATACAATCATTGTAAGATATGTTTTACTTTTATTTTACACTTTATTGTACACGTAATAGAGAATTGGCAGGGAGAAAATATAAATATTGTACAAAAGGCGAGCTTGTCTCTTACAAGGGATATCTTACATCTAACCTAAGATAGAGAAAAACAATAGAAAACAAAAAGCGATAGGTAGACAGTGTACAAGCTTAAGATTAAAGAGATAAAAAAAAACTTAATTAAAATTATAAACTCTTCAAATATGTTGAGATATTACTAGGAAATAGGTCTGTTGACATAAATAAATTAAGAAATAAACGACGGGTTGCACTCCGTGAGTGTCGGCAGAAGTGAAAACTTGAATATTAAACGTTGTGCATTTTTGATATTTTGGAATGGTTAGGGAATAATTTTGTACGAATTGCTTAAATTATCAGTATGAAAGTACTATGTATGTGGTCTATTGTATATTCATTTATTGCGCTATCGTACACAAACATGACAACACGTACAGTCGTGCAAGTGCCCTACGCCGTCTTACGAATTTTAGATCAGGTGACGTGTCGTGACGCGAGTTGAACAACACCGCTAAGGAAGTTTTCACTTTAAAAAATATTTTATCACTTTCGGGTAATGGAAGTTATAAATTCAAGAGAGATGAGAAACAACCGAGATGATCGCCGACCGTCATTAAAAATTAGATAAAAAGAAGAAACAGTTCAAACTTAATGGCATGCTGTTGAGGAGACTAGAAATAAACCTAACGATTGTTTTTCAATTTTAATAAATAAATTATTCTGTGGTGGTAAACAAATCTGTTCCTCTCATATATTTCGCAAGACAGCTTACAAAAGACTAGCAAACATTTGTTTATGTTATCGTGCCCGTTATGAATCTATTTACGTGAATTAATACTTTAACCAAACCAAAGGAATTATTAATATCTGTTCATTACACTACATTACATTACAAGTCGTCAAAAAAAATAATCTCATACTTTTCTCTAAAACAGCTTAAGTCTTTGGATGAGACTATTGATCTTATTTACACATTTAGCTAGTAGGTATATATGTTTTCAAAAGGTTTCGATCTACAATTCGATGAGCTAAGTCGTAATTTTTTAGTTTTAATAGTAAAATTTTGAGTTAAAGATGTCAAATACAAGTCCCTAAAGTCTTATTTATAATAAGTTTTACAGCTAAAGTTTCACAATTTAGGTCAGAATTAAAATATTCACATGAAAACAAATGTGTCTTCGTCAAGTAAATCTTTCAGTCTTTTTTTTGTTTGTTACTGATAAAAACAACTCTGAACATGATAGTTCCGTATATTTTACAAAATCTAAAATATCCATTTTTAGAAAATATACGTTTGCGCGAATTCAATATTAGTCTATCAGTCTGTACTTAGATTAACAGGCCGTAAAGATGGCCGCCCCCGTTTCATTTCACCTTGACGAGTTTCATACAATTAATTGCTTTCTTTTATGGTGTATTCTGTAATTTACTTTTAATCTCCGAGTAAAACTTTCACGAACGATTTTCGCGAAGTTTGAAACATTGTTATATTTTTTTTTTCATTTCTTAAGAACTTATTTTATATGCTTCCTCTCAGATACTAATATTCAGATTTTATAACCGATCTACTATAATATACATCTAGTTTACATAACATATCAAAACATGCAAATTTCTCCAAACGATTTGTTTTCCTTTTAAGTTTTAAGCTCGCATAATCACTTTCTTTAATTTAAGGATTACATAAACCACGAATGGTTTAAAAGAATGACAAAATTAAACATTTTCAATGAACCTTCGACAACTGGTCTATCTTTCATTCAAGTTTCGATGCTACAGCCAGCCACACTCACTCACACGCGCACCTAACTTACAACATCTCTCTTTTTGATATGATTTAAATTAACTACAAAGACTACAAACCATAATACCATAACTTTTAAATTATAATCCGTCAGTCGCCTTCCAGTTCTTTCACCAGGTACTTGACATACAGTTCTTGTCATCAGAAAATATGAACAGATCTGGTTAAGACGATTCTTAGGAGTCCAAACTCAAGGTAGGTGGCACTCCATTATTACGTCTCCAATCTTCGAACTGCATCATCAGACCAACTCAGATGTCTGATGTGCGAACATTGTTTATTGTTTTAACAATTAGGTTTCACACACATACACGTCAGACTTGTAACACAACTCGTTTTGAGCTGACTTAAAAAAGACAAGTTTCTTCATCATTATTATCCAACAGCAAAGTATCACACACGGCGAACCTTGTGACGTAACTCTATCGTACAACGTACGGACGTTATCAAAATTCCTTACCTGACGATAAGCATTTTATGCAACACTAGCATCAAAGTCGGTCGATAGCTCGAATATTATTAAAAACATAACGTGACCAACAATCTGATAGGATTCTTATCTGTAAACTTAGTTACAACAACTTTCAAAGCAAAAAAAATATTACCCGACTACAACTAAAACCATACTAATTATCACTATACAGAATAAAACAAAACCGCTTCCTCTGTCCCTATGACCCTTTGTATGCTTAAATCTATAAAACTACTCAACGGATTTTGATGAGGTTTTTTTTAAAGATAAAGTGATTGATGGGGAAGGTTAATATGTATATTTCATAACCGTGCGAAGCCAGGGCGGGCCGCTAGTTATTATAATATATAACATTATTTTTCTCCTGTATCAATGATGTAGTATTATACAACTAAATAACAAGTTATTAAGTATCGTTTATTGGTGCCAAATACCAGCCAAAAGGCAACGAACAAGCACGCTGTCCTGTGGCTGAGGCCCAATGTGTAATTCTGTCGGCTACTCTTTGAACTGGAATACGAGAGGCATTATGGCGGCAGGAATACATAATGCGGTGGATGTGGGGTAGGGACCCCGGGCAAGTTGCCGCACAGCACTCTACCACCAGTGGTCTTGTTGGTAATGAATCGTTTCGCCTTTGCTGGTCTCTTACAAACTGCCAGACAAGACAGCACAATATAGTCTATTCTACAAAGAGGGCACGGGCCAACAAGGGGAAAAGCCTTATCAAGAATTATGTTTAACTTGTCATCTTGAAATCGTCTGTACCACATTAGAACACATACATAGCTCCTACATAAAAATTGTGTAACGAATCTGAAGCGCCCCTACATAGCCACGGCCTGTCACCAGTACAATACAATATGTGTATATAAAAAGTTGGCGCAGTTTCAAATAGTTAACGCCGGTTTCATTCAGTGCCAAACGAAATAATTTTAAGTCTGACACGACAACTTTTGTACGTGCAATCATTCAAATAGAAACACAAAGTGGCCACTATCTGTTTGTTTTATTTTAATTGTTATATTTAGTTTCGAAAGTTTTTTCGATGTTGTACTTTTAGCACAGTTCCGTAGGTAGACAATGTTAATAGCCTAAATTTTATAGGACTAATAAGTTATGTTACGCACAACTATACTATAGAAGGGAGTTTTGGCGCCAGAGAGAGTAAATTTACTCGTTGCCGCTTAATCTCACTACATGAGCTTGAGTAATAAGGGCACAGCTTTATTCAAGATCCTGACATGACTTACGACTTATGACTTATTATAATTGAATCCCGATTTTGGTAATTTTGATGCAAATTGATGTAAATTTCTACTTGACTCATAGCAAAATGCTAACACGAATGCCAAAACCTAAAGAAAGAAATAAAAAACTATACAGTACTGGCTACTTGGTGTAACAATCCAATAAATGGTCGGATATAAAGAAATCAAGGGAGTTAGTAGATAGGGAAAATTTTTTTCTTTGTCCGAACATAAGGTCTGTCAGGACCATCTAAATCTAAATCTAAATCATCGTAAAAACTGTTTGATGTGAACAAGTGTTTGATGACATTCTTGCAAACGACACACACTTTTACACTGTTACACACATACACACATTATATCCTATTAATCTCCATTATATTAAAATTCCCTCAACCCCCTGTTGGTTAGCTTTTACCACCTACATCTTCGCCCTAAGAGAAAAGAACTAGTGACATTAACAAGACCACTGGTGATAGAGTGTGCAGCAATTTGCCCGGTTAGATTAGGACGGTTGGTTAGATTATTACCTAATACCTATTTTAAACCTGTCATGTTCAGCTCGGAGTACCCTACAGGGTTGCCGGTAGACTTGCATACTAGACTTAGTTAACATTCCGGCCACAGCGATGCACACATAACAGCTGTTGTGCCTACAAGTCACGGTTATTTCTTACCATTTGGAGAGCAATGCGCTTGTTTGCTGACCACTCACATAAAAAAATCTTACAACACAAACAAATTGTGCATAGAAGTGTGTGTATTGAATTATACACTAGTCTTCCTAGGGAACTTGGTACAGCTTTAATTAGAAGATGCAAACTACGTTAATTTTATAATATTTTTAAATCGTCGAATAATTGTGAAACCATTACAATTAATTTAACGCATCATTTTTCTTATTTATAATTTGCACATGATCAATCAACGAGAGTTTTAATAAAAAAATATATACTTGACACATAGCATTTAGTAGGTTTATAACAATGTGTGTGAAAACTTGCCAAGTAACGTCATTAAAAAGTACAGAAAAAAATAAAAAATGTTATCAGGAAACTGCTGAAAAAACAGGTTTGCGTTCCTGTAAGTATTAGAATTTTAGGTGTTTAATATGATATGTATTCAGAATCTACTTTTCAAACTGCGGAAAATCAAGTGTGCATTCGTGTAACTATTTTTAACTGAGGTATGCGTATGGAACTTGGTACTTATTTTGATCTCACTTCTTTTATAGGCGAAGCATTCCCATATTATCGAAATTGGCAGCCTTTTACATTTATGTTTTGGGTGGGATAACACTTATTTTACTTTTACTTACTTCTGTATTATTAGTGTTCTGTATTGTTGTATTTTCTACATAGTCATGTTTCATGTTTTTTTTTTTGCATAAATACAAAATCTTTAATTTGACGTTCCAAATAAAAAAACCATTCATTATGCCAAAACCTAATTAGCCAAATTAACAAAACTTTCTTGTGCAGCCAATGCGAAACTGAACGTTCGCTGAACTAGTGAGTATTTAGCAACGCAGCAGATCCGTATTACACGATACATCTGACGTAACTTGCAAAATGGCTGATCAAGTATAATTCTACTGTTACCGGTATACTGTATGTAGGCTAAGTTTGATTTATATTATGCACATTCCGAATGCTTAACTAATTACAAACGAGAATGAGTCAAGTTGTTATGTAACGTAAAGCATTTGAAAAACATATCCAAAATATATTTTCTAGATAATAAAAGATCGCCTCTGTTGTCTACCTGTCCAGTGCTGGACTTGTATCGGGTATGATCATCTGGTCGGGCATGCCAAAACGAGTTTTTAATTATTATTATTTTAAAAAAATTACGTTTCCTAGGATGGGATATGCGCAAGGTTGAAGATAGGCCTGTTGTTACATTGAGGGAAATAGACGACTAACCGAAGTAACTAATGTCCTAATTGTACCTTGATTTAACTATTCAGGCACGTGCGTGAAATTCGGGTATAAGTGGTATAATATTATTGCATTACATATCCGGGCGTATATTGTCCACATCCTGACAAAACGGTATCACTGAGACAGCAAATATGTTTAGTATAACTTATAGTACTCGCGTATTTCGGCAGCAATAGTGTTACATTTGTAGTGATAACTTCCAAATTCCAATACATCAAATGTAGTAAATAATGTTAATAGTAAAAGGAGACCAGAAAGAGGGTTTAAATTTATTCCTAGAAAAATCCTTTAAAGAGATTGTTAAATTTGGAAAAATAAAGTCATCCATTATTGTTATAGGTATTTGATGCAAATAATTACAGTACAATACAGTATTTTCACACAATTTCAGCAGACGTTGACAGCGACCAAGCGTCGAAGAAGAGACTAAATTAGGAAATGTACAATTTTGTTGAAGTATGATTGTTCTTTCTTGCAGGTGGCGCCGGCGCGTGATTCGCCTACTTGTCCACTCTATCTACGTTAAATCATTATCATCATCATCACCATCGGCCGGTGGACGTCCACTGCTCGACATAGGCCTCCCCCAAAAAGCGCCACCAGTCACTTGTATACAGTCGCTTGTATACAGCTACTCCCCGCGACTTTGACCAGATCATCAGTGCACCTGGTGGGAGGTCGTCCAACACTACGTCCTCCGTTGCCGACACTCAAGAACCTTTGTTCCCTAGCGGTTGTCGGTTCTGCGAGCAATGTGGCCTGCCAATTGCTCACAGCTTGCTGAGTCTCTGAACTATGTCGGTTACTCTCGTTCTCTTGTGGATCATATCACGCAGAGAAACACCGAGTGTAGTTCTCTCCATAGCACGCTGAGCGACTCTCGAGCTTATTGAAGATGCCCACATTTAACGGCCAGGTCTCAGTTCCATAAGTCATCACCGGTAACACTCACTACTCGAAGACTTTCGACTTTAGGCTCTGGGGTAATTTGGACAAGAAAATACCCTTTAACTTCGCGAACGCTGCCCATCCGAGTTGGATTCGACGATCGACCTCTTTCTTGAAGTTGGATTTAAGTAACTGAACAGTTTGACCTAGGTATATATACTGATCAACAACTTCAAGAACTACTTTAAAGTCACCGTCAAGATTCAATCATACAAAGGAACATAGAGACAGAGGAAGCGACTTTGTTTTATACTATGTAGTGAAGACTAAATGTGAAATTTTAAACCTTAATTATCAAACAACGTGTCACAAGAAGCAAAAACAAATAAGACGTAAAATCAGCCGAGTGTAACCATGACGTCAAATAGGATCTCAAGTTTTTGTCTGTCGCTCTTAGCGGACAGTAACAACATACTAAGTAATTAAATGTCCATATTTACATATTATACGTAATACAACAATCGTTATTTCTACAATAATACAACAAATAAGTCAAGCACACCAGTGGGGTTACTCTTGAAGCTCGATTTATGCAATATTGGAAATTGGAATCGAGTACGTCATTTGGTACTCTTGAACACAATAGTGGCTAATTATTATCATTTTGTTAATAGTAAACAATAAATTGTTTTGTCAGATTAGTTGAATTCATTTGTAACTTATTGTTAACAATCCGCTAGTACTGTGTCTAAAAGAACCTAAAGTGACATATACGATTCCAATATCCAATTCGCATGATATCGAGATTCAAGAGTAACCCTACAGCTAACAGTTTCGTTTAGTGTCCATAGCTGTCATATGCGCGTAGTTTTAGGACTCCTTTGGTCTAATAACTCGGCTTTCCTCTAGATTACTCTAGAACACAACCAAGTTTCACAAAAAGCCGTCACACATAACCTACTAGAAACTTGTAATACACACGTTACAAGCTGAACCTTTGATCTCAGTTTTCAAACAAGATCATATAAAATGTTACCTAATCAGTTATTTATACGTGTCAGTTGAATGAAGTAATACACGATTATATTGCATCACGAGTTAGCTAGTTTTTTTATAAGATTGAAAATTTTCAGATGCGAGCATATCACGTTGACTTTAGACTTGATGTGACAGCCATGCAACGGACTTGCTCGAATGGGTACCACTAGTGTACCTAATCCTGGCGAGCCGAAATATCGTTCGTAGCATTAAGTAGACTATTGTGAAGAGAAACATTTACATTTTGATTACATTCATATTGTACAGTCAAGTGGAGAAAAGTAAAATTGACTTATGAACTTAAAAACTTACATTAAATTAAATACATCTGTTATTGTTTATTAACAGCATTAATGAATCAATAATCTACCACGAAGCTTTAGTATAAAATAAAACTTAGGTCATAATGTTAGATCAGGAGCGAAACAGTAAATTCTAACTTGTTACCTAAAATTGATTTAAAAAGCGTGACTGTGTGACTAAAAAAAATACCGGACCTGAACCCGAGTCCTTCGTCTTACACTGACAAGGGCAGTGGAGCACTTCAAACTTTGTAGCTCCGTACTTAAAAATTGTTAACACCTATTATATCCATTACGTCCTCTTCCTCAAAATCTTATTCTCAATCTTAATTTGAAAATTGGATAAAAAAAATTGTAGTACGGGAAAAGTGCTAAAAATTGTCTAGTTGTGTGTGTAATGTGTAATTGTGTGTATAAAACCTGGCGATTAATTTGAGACACCTGTACCGAATACGTGTCGACGGTGTGACGTCACGGGGTCACTGAACCTGTAAACCTTTCGCACACCCTCGGACGCCGTACACTCAGCTCGCCATTGTTGACAATAGGCACAGAGTACATACGAAACGGGGTATTGTTAACAGTACTGTATTTACACTTCACGTACTTCGAATACTTGAGTCAATAAACTAAGCAAGTTTTTAAGAGGCAACCATTTTTTACGGGACCGAAAACCAATGAAAATTAGTAACATCGTGTTGGTCCGGGCTCCTTTGCAGAATAGACCATCTGCCTTCCTGTCAGGCAAGCTCGTAAAAGGCGAGCATAGATTAACCGTCACTAATACCGTGACATATGACTAGGTGGTAGTTTCGCAGCGATTTACCCGAATTTGTACCGCCGCCTTTCCTATTCCTGCCGCCATAACGTCGCGACGTGTTCCGGTTCGGAGGGAAGTTGGCGGTAATCTCACTTTTGCTCGAGGGCTAACATCCCGGCCTCAGGTTAGCAACGCACCGCTACCACCTTCGGTGTCTCTAGGCGGCGTGAATTTCTTACCATCGGGAAATCCGTCTGCTTGTTTGCCTTCCAATATAATTAAAAAAAGCACAAAACATGTCACCGCCTCTAGAATACGTTATCCATGCCTTGCAAATCGAGGCTGGAATCTTTAACATCTTGCTTAAGTAAGTTTACTCGGCTACGCTATCTTCCAGCTGTTACACGATAGTTAGAAGGCTGACAGCATTATGACCACATGAATTGGAAAAGCGGTGAATTGGTAGCGGTCACTGACATAAACATTCTTTGTATTTATCTCGCGAATCGACTAAAGGGTATACTAGCCTGTGCTCCCCAGTTTTGTAGGAGATGTAAATAGGTTCCACTATTTGACCTCAATTAGACTACGCTTTTAGTTGATACAGTTTGATTAAACCTGGCTTAGATTTTTAAAGTGCTTCTAGGATTGGTGCTACCACATGAAGGACATACGAAAAAGCTTAAAAATCAAAATCATAAGACTAAACATTTTATGAAATGATCTGACTTATTGTTATCATATCCTAGTATAGCAAAGTGTAGGACTTTAATACAGCGAATACATGTACGTATAGTAACGTGACTGATATTTCATTATGAATACAAATATCTTTACCTTACTTTATACAAATACCTTACAAATACCTTTCGAGATTCCCAAAAGATAAATCAGGACATACCTGGTACCGATTGATTTTGGGCATTTAGGTTTTTTAATAATTTTTTTGGGTCTCATGTTTAGTCTTGTGACCTCTACATACGATGGAGTGCGTAAAATGAGCTAGTCAATTAATTTAGAACCGAATAGTGACTATAGTGCACCTACCTTAAGTGTTGAAAAACAATCATAAATACATATTATGTTCAACACAATATCTTCAAAAACATGAGTACAAAAATGTCAACACACATTCACTTTTAAACACACGTATTTCCACTTAACACATGACCCTTAAAAAGTTGCACTTCCAACAAATCAATGAAAGTCAAATTTACGTTTAATATTATTTTTCAAACAATAAACTATAATCTTAGCTAACAGACGCGACGACGTTGAGAGATTGCGTCCAACGATACTAGTCGCTCGCACCGGTTCGCGTCCGAGACGCACACATACGCGCGCTCGCCACGTGTGCTGACGTACACTGGCAGGTGATGCAGATCTATGACAGACAGGGTTGGCACATCGTATGGATATAATATATCTCAACACTGTTTATAAATTCAAACATTGTGTATGTATGTTCTGTTTTCACATCAAAACGGACGAACCAATCTTCTGAAACTTTTGTATAAAATAATAAGAGATGAATTACAAAAGAAATCGTATAATATTTTTATCCATATTGACTTAACGGGCTATCGCTCGTCGCCCTAACGTCCAATTTTTTATTGTTTAAAAAACTCTAGATCCTATTTTAAAATCTAAATCAGTATCAAAATCGGTAAATTCCAAGCGTAAATAGCTTCGGTTCGGTTAAATTAAAATTGTATAATTTGAGACGCTATTGCAGCGCGGGCGATGTCGTGGCCACACACTAATTTCAACGCGACGAAGTTTATCTGTTACCGACAGTTCCAACTACACATAATTATTGCCATTCGCACCGGTTGGTACTGAGGAGCCTGACCCCCGCACACACACACGCTAAACACACGTGTGCTGTATGTGTGACGTACAAACTATACTAACAGGTGATGCTGGGCTGCGGAAGGCAGGCCGCAGGGCTGACACATTATTTACATTTATAAATATACAGTTATTTTTCTATAATTTATAGCCGATCAGGAAATAGACCTATTTCGTATGAGACATCTAAACTAAGGAAAATACGAGTACACAAACAAAAACGTAGAATGAACAGGTAGTGGTACACAAGCAAGTAAATTTAAAACAGAGAATGTAATTATTATAATTTATAATTGTAAGCAAAGCACTATATAAGTAAATTTACTAATAATAATAGTTTGTATCTGAGCGCATCGCCAACAAACTGCTTCACAGTTTTACGAAACTTGTGTAATTTAGAAGCAAGTTTTTTTCAGAAGAAAATAAATAAAATAAAAATAAAAAACATAAAATTTTTTAAACAATTATTTTTTAAATAGGTCAACCGAAAAAGATATTTACAAAAAGTGACTTAATTAGCGTGAATAAAAAAGATACCTGATGAAAAAGGTACACATCCACTATTATTAATCAACTATAGTAATTTTGCTCCTAGCTTCATTCATAGTTTTTTGATTATTGATACACTATTTTTTCTGTCATACATAAAAAGGTTTCTTTCGTTTTACTTTATTCACGTCAAGTTTATAGAAGACTAGCGGCCCGCCCCGACTTCGCACTGTTATGAAATTTTCTTATATAAAAAATTCTCATGTCACAATGTAAGTTACCGTACTCCTTCGAAACGGCTTGATCGATTCTCATGAAATTTTGTGAGCACATTGAGTAGGTCTGAGAATCGGTCAAAATCTATTTCTCATAACCTCAAATGATGAGAGTAAATCACAGCCAAAAAAGTAGCAGAACAATGCCTGCCGGTTCAGCCAGTATGCATATAAACCTTCCTCTTTAATCACTTTATGTATTTAAAAAAAAACGCATTAAAATCCGTTGCGTAGTTTTAAATATTCAAGCATACAAACGGACTGAGGAAGCAACTTTGTTCTTTACTCTGTAGTGATGAGTCTTAAAATATCTATCCCCCGTCAACCCTGACAACTATCGATCTCGCGACAAATTCGCCACGGCGAGCTCGGTTAATGCACCGGATGGCTTTCACGTATAATTTACGAGCGAGCGCGAGACTTGGGCCTCGGCCGGCCGTGGATAATGGCGTCGCGAGTCTACAAGTGAATGTACAGCGAGCGACGCGGGCGCATGCCCACGCGAACCTTCTCGAAGCCGGGGACCACGTGTGCGGCGGTGTATTCAATGCAAGAATTGCGCAATGATATTGGTGTTTGCGAGACGACGAATTTAAGCCAGCGAAAAAAGTTGGCATATCCCAAGGACACCTGAATGAGCTGGATATGATATGGATTCAGATGAAAATCTAAGCTGTGTTAGATCGGAATCGTATAATTGACACGGAAAAATGTTTGATTAAAGGAAAAAGGGAATATTTTTCAAAAGCAGCTAGGTTTTGATAAAAAAAAAGATGGAGTTGCGATTCAAAAGCGACTTCTCACTCACTCACTTTACATAATATACTCACTTGAATATATTTAAAGGAATAAGTACAGGTAGCTAAAAAAGTTGTCAATTTTGTTAGTCGTTTGTGATCTTCAGTTGTTGTTTGTTAATAGTTTGTAGATATAAAAGAAAAATATAAAAATGGCTTAAATATACTAGTTGGTCTTGCTTGACTTAAAAGGTTTTGACATAAGGACAGACGGCCAACGGACAGACATGTCGAATTTGTAGGGTTTTATATCGGGTGTGGAACTCGAAAAAGCGTTGAAAATAATTTCAATTGCCAAATAAGAGGTTGGTTGGTACTAAACCACAGGCTGTTTGCAATTAACTTCTACGTTTATCGTGATTATTATGACATGACTCAGTGTAATTAAGTGTAATACGGACATGTGTATATTTAGACTGATTCATCTTGTAAAACTGTTGCCAAACGGATGTTTGTCAATTAACTCAATTCCCCAAGAAAATTAATTGCTTTGTGTATCAATAAAGGGGTGGGGGGGGAGACTGCGAGATTCCTGTAAAGATATATTTTAGGTGTAGTGTTGTTTATTTTCATGGACCTTCTTCAAGTAGTTCTGCAAAACAAGAATAAGCTAAGGAGTGTGGAAGTCAAGGCGTACATCGCACTCTTAGTAAAACATCGACCGAACTAAAAATTTGGCCAAAACGAGTTACAGTGAAATAATGACCTAAAAGAGCAGGCATAACCCACACAAAAAAAAACAACCCTATTTTTTATACATTAAGGTAAAAAATAAAATGAGTCTAGATTTTCCATACCCCGCGCACCCGCTTCCTCCGTCGAATAGTGACCGACTCAGTCTTACGTCGGCGGTCGCAGGTGGTGGCTGTGTTGAACGCCGGCCGATTTCGATATACGCCATTGTTTTACAAAAACATAAGGTAAGTTTATTATGAACTTTGTTTATACAATATCGACAGATTTTATGTTAAGCCTTTGTTTTATAAAGTATCTAGGTAGTCTGGTTGACTAACTTTGTATTGAGTCAGTATTTGATTAAAGCTTGCAACAGGTTTATTGACCGTTTTAGAGTTAAGTCTGTGTTGTTTTAAAAATCGTAAAATAAATTTGCCCGTTGTCAAATTAGGTCTCTTTAGTTTAAAAACATTTAGTCAAAAGTTAAGTCTTTGTAATACAAAAAATGATAGGTAGAAATGCGTTTCATCTAAAAATAAGTCTCTGTATTATGTAAATTGAAACATAATTTTATGGTTTAAGTCAAATCAAAAAATTAACATTGAAATTATTTTTTCTGTTGTAGATCTCACATTCACCATGGAAAAACAGCGT
>NJDD01005252.1:142621-159265 GCA_002245505.1 Calephelis nemesis
TAATTTAAAAATGGTCAGTTTTATTACAAGTATTGAGTGAAACGTAGACTTATTTTCAGTTAGGTCAACAATACCTATTTATTTTTTGTAAAATAAGGGCTCAATTCTGATAGGTTCAATTAAAATTCATTTTTTAAATAAATGCCTAAAACTATCTTAATATCTTGCACTGGATCTGAAAGGCCATATTTTTAAGAAAAAGTACGTGGTTTTAGTTATTTATTACGATTTTTAGTTGTGATACTACAGCCATTTAAAAAATATGCCAGTTACACAAAAAACTTTAAACGTCATTTGCTAAAAATTAGTGATTTTGAATTCGGTCAGTATTTAATTAAGAGTGCGACATATCAATCACACTGCGGTGTGTAGCAATGCGAATTTGAAAAAAATAATTAATAGTATACGAAAACAGCACGGTGTAATCACAAAAAGTACTGGTACAGAGAATTCATGAGATGTCATGTCCAATTCGCACAAAACTTAAATGCGCCTCTGACGCACAAACAAACGAGTGTTACAAATAAAAAAAGTATCTTCATGCCCACATCCCCGAAGAGGTAGGCAGAGGCTCAACTAGGGCACCCACGACTAGCCGAAGACACTAAGTCCCACAATGTGATAGGTGACAGGCCTATCGCCAACCGGGCACATATCCAATCTAGAGCAACGTTTTTTTTATTTTATTATTAGAAAATTGAAAAACCCAATTTTGTTTTTGTTGCCCGACCCGGGATTCAAACTCGGGAGAGGTCACGGGAGTGCATGAGGATGCAATCCAAGTCCAACAACTGAACCGCTAGACCACAGAGGCGAGTGTTACTTATAAAAAGCAAATAGGACTTTCGGCGCCTGTCTTATAGTTTAATTATCTAATCTAACCTTTACGTTGTGTCACAGTCAGAATTAATCAGGACAAGTGCATTATGCATTTGCAAAAATCATGTTATATAATACTGATATTTGTCATCCAAAAGGAACTTGGAGTGAAGATATATATGTATGTAAGTTTGTGTGTTTGTCAAAATATCAACACTAACATTTATAACACAAAAGTTTCTTGCAACTGTACCCAAGTAAAAGACTGTAGGCTGCGTTCAGACGACACGCGCACGCCACGCTCGCCATCACCCGTGTTGAACACGCTTTAATTTTTTTTTTGGCAAAATTTGAGCCCTATTGTCACAACAATATTCTCAAATTGCATTAACCAAATCAATTCGCCCACGCCACGCGTCCGTCAAGTGCCCGTCTAGCGCCCACCCAGCTCTTACCACGCGCGCACTCCGCGCTTACCTCGCGCGCACCCCGCGCACAATTGATCGATTGAACGAATTCCAGTCACTAGTAGTGCAAGCTGGTGCGAGGCGTGCGCGTACTGAGCGCGGGTCTAGGACGGGCTCAACGCGTGCTGAGCGCGGGTCTAGGGCGAGCTCAACGCGTGCTGAGCGCGGGTCATCTGAACACGTCCTTAGATGTCTGCACATCCGGGTCTGGGTGTTTATTAACCTTATTCTGGTATCTATTTAAGTATTTCTTTGTATTAGTTTCGTTGAGTAATACA
The DNA here is from genome assembly GCA_002245505.1 of Calephelis nemesis. Classification (NCBI taxonomy): domain Eukaryota; kingdom Metazoa; phylum Arthropoda; class Insecta; order Lepidoptera; family Riodinidae; genus Calephelis; species Calephelis nemesis. The sequence continues at coordinate 144,186 of NJDD01005252.1, forward strand.
TATGACACTGGTATATAATGTTTGCTTTACTTTGGGGTTAGATTCAATTTGTGTAACTTGTCCGTGTCTTATGCGTTGTAAGACGTTGTTACAAAAACATTTAAGCATATTAACATGTGTGAACATATTAACATTCATATAAATTAAATGTTGTATTTGTGTTTATTATTTCATTATGTATTTATACTTATTACAAGCTTCATCATCAAAAACTAATTTTAAAGCGCGATTTATCGAGGTACATCTAAAAAATAACCATCAACAACTGTTCGTCACTGGCCGAGTGAACTGTGAATCGGTTGAAAAGCACCAGACCGCGACAACAAGCTGGACAACTACATTTTATGACATCAGATTGTGATTATTAGTGCAGATAGAGGTGCGCTTGGCGCCGAGGCTTTAAATAACGTCTTAAGTTTCAATAATGTTGGCATACGCGACTTTTATCATAAATGTATTCACTCAGGGCAATGTGAGTGTGAGTGAATGTGACTTCACATGTCTAAATATTATTATTTAATTGAAATCTCTTTTATATTATCTATAAAATAAAATTTTAAAAATTAATAAAATTTTAGAATTTAGGATTCGATGAAATTTAATGTAGTGGTAATAGTCGCGCAATGCCTTCTGACTCCATTATCTACGCGCTCACAGTACGTGTCGCTAATCGAGAAAAGCACATGGCTTACTTTTGTTCTTATACAAAAAAAAATAGTGATTAAATCTAGTCTCAATTACTTTGCAACACAAATAACTTATATAAACCATAATATGCACAAGGCCACCTTGCTGGACTTAGGGTAGCGTAGACACAAACATGCGATTCCCTGTGTCTTCGCGAGTCAAAAAATTAACTTCAATTAAAATATATATCTGTGGATTACTTTTATTGATTAAAACATTTAACAGAAGCATCTAATTTCGTTACTTTCGGGTTAGACGAATTCGTGTGATTTGTAGAGATATTACATATCTACTCTCCAATTTTCTATGTTGATTAGTAAATAAATAATAAACAAAATTTTGTGTTTCGCTTATACCTTTGACTTGAGCTTACGGCCAAGTTTACGGAGTACATACATGTAATTGAGATGAAATTGGAAACCTTTCAGTAATTTGGAAAAAAAATAAAGCACAAAACTGAAATGTACCATTTGTAATAGCCGATGAGAGTAATGAAGCAAAACAATCCGAAATGAAAGCCGCAACGTTTTTTATTTCCAATTTGGGAGATGGGGGCCGCCCGTAGAAATGACAAAGGCGTATCAGCTGAACCGTGACGCTTAAACGTCCGCACGGACAGAACACGACTGATATACCTCGTTATATAGGAATATATGTTAGAGTGGATAGACCATTAGCTATTGTGTTTTGATACAAAGAAAAGACTTAGTTTATAGACTTCCAACGGTGAATTTCCAGGTTTATTAACCCCGATCACTAAAGTAGTACTTATCGAAACACTTTAAATATCGTATGGAGCCACGGGCAACAGGGAGTAACTAATAATTTAAAAAAGGTCAATATTCTCGCTTATATCCTCGAAGAAGTAGACAGAGGTACACGAACCGGAGATCTTCTCCAGGACCTCATAAACTTAACTCCAACATCAGAACGCTAAGCTACAGAGGCGATCGGGAGGCTAGAGGAAAGCAAATAGGTAAATCAACGAAATAAAATACATCAAGTCCGGTCACTATTAAATACACGTCGTGATGCCAAAATTTTTTTCAACATGTACAATGACAAAACATTGAACAAGCAGGTATACGTTGCAGAGTTAAGCTATTTGGAAATATATTGTATTCCTGTTATTGATATTCAGTATCATAAAAATAATATGCAACAAACAAGCTCTATACCATCAAATACTCTTAGATCGTGATGCTAACGCTTTAACAAAAAGTGAATAATGACAGACAGTGAACGAGTGGACGTCGCACAATTGCGCTATTTCGAGACACGTTTTCCTGCTACCAATAATACCTATTAATAATAACAGTCGCCAGAGCTGTTGGTACGCAATTACAACGTAAGAACGAAGATATTATGTTCTAATGATTATTCGATTTTCATACAACTGAATTGATTAGTTTTTATATTTATCTATTTGAATAAACAAGCGCACTTCCATAATTACCCATTGATAACAAGTCTGAATCTGCTCATGGAAACCCAAACACATCGGTCACAGGAAAGCAATCCACCTAGAACATCTATAGTGTCTTAAATTTAATATTATTATAGTGAAAGCTATGCATACATATATACAGATATAATATGCCATGAATTTAAAATACAAAGAACACCGAAACGAATAAATTAAACAAATGGTTTCATTATTCAAGTAACAAAAAGTCTTTCCTTATAATATAAGAAATGTCATTACGAACTTCATAAATAATTCAATTCTAACTTTAATTGAGGAAAATTATGACTTTGTTATGAGACTAGCTCACGCCCGCAAGTTCACTCGAGCAGAGAAAGTAATTTTACGTCATCGATTAACAGCACGAAATTAAGTTATTCAGTCGAGGCCGAACTTTTAAGAAAATAATTAGATCGTTAGTTAAAAATTTGCAAATTACGAAGAAAAACGAGCAGAGACTAAAGACATCTATAATGTATCTTTATGAAAAAAGAAAGGATTAAACATGTCACATATACAAATGTATCGTACAAATACAAACTATTACACATTCAAACGATCTGAGTCATCCGTTAGCTGTCGTTATTTAAATACCTTAAAAGGAAACATGAATGTGATGTCTACTAGTAGGTATTATGAGAATGAGCCTATAAGGAAATTGTTGGAACAAATCGAAATAAACTAGTGTCATTATAAAATAGTACTAATAATTAGATTTAGTTTCAATATGAAACAACCATTAAACGATATTATTATCTGCTATCTTTAAATAACAAAGTTGGTTCTATTACAATTTAAATATGTTTATTTTCACTTTGGGTTCAATTGTGGAACTTGTCCAAGGATTTTTATTTGACTTATAATAGCTAGGAACACTCACATTTCGTGTCGCGTTGTTTTTCCGCGATGGACTCCTAAACTACTAAACCGATTTCAATTAAATTAGCATACTGTGTGCAGTTTGATCCAACTTGAAAGATGGTATAGCTTACAATTTATGATCAAAAGAATTCCCACCCGAGCGAAGCCGGCACTGGCAGCTAATAATTGATGTTTTTGGATACTACATGCTTATTCTGCTATTCCCCCGAATCAGTACTACTAAAGTATATTTAGAATATAAGACAAAAAATATTATGAAGTTCTCCTTGTCAGCGTCGATGGTCCCCGGTGGAAAAGTCTCTATATATCATTTTTAGACTCACTTAAAGTAACCCTACAAATTATAATATAAGTTTGTTAAAAATAATATTTTTACAAAGTATGCATAAATGAGCCTCAACCCAATATAAACGCTTTTCAGCTACATTTGAACTCCATGGATACGTACAAGTCAGAAACGGTAAACTTGGTAAATTACTAAAGTTAGATAGCAACAGTAAACTGCGGAGACGAAGCATTCGCGAATAACTCGGTTTACATACAAATGTTTCATGTCGTAGGGCTATAATATTTACAGACGTAGGGACGGGCAACAGTTATTTATTTAATAACAGTTTTTCAATAAATCGAATTTGCCACTTAATTGTGTGTGTGTTTTTTTTATAAAACGTCATGTATGTTACATCATAATAAGGTTAAGGTCGGCAACGCATCTGTGATACTCGTGGGGTTGCGGATGTCCGTGGGCAGCAATAACTTTCCACCAGGTGACCCACTTGCTCGTTTGCCTCCACTTGCATAGAAAAAAAAGTCTCGAAATATAAATACATTAATACAAACTACCGACAAACCAGAGGTGCTCTGTCTCTGATCTACCAACTTTAACCATCGTTTGTGTACACAAAAAAATTGCACTTGAAGGCAAAAAGCAGATAAATTTCCTGTATACAAATTACCAGTTTAGTAGATAATATTATACACAATATTTCATCGATAAGCGTATCGACAATTCTGAACATCTCTAAATAATCATATATACATGCACGAGGAACTTTAGTGGCTAAGTTTATCAAGTCTTAAGCACAAACCGAATAAGCTATGAATTATTACACAAACTGTCGGGAAGTCTGAAACTGTTCCAGATAGAGCTAACATAAAATCACCCATAATTCAATGACCATTAGTACGGGGTACTTTAATTATATTGGATTACACCTAGTTCACGAAACAAGATTTATATGGGTCTATTAGAATCATATATGTACTGCAATGGCCACAATATTCATTTACCAAAAATATTATGTGTTTCAATTATATATAGGTATTATACCATTTATCCCGACATGTCAGGATAATTTGTAATATTAAAATTGAATAAAGCTTGTGATCAAAACTCCTAAATGGACATTGCGGTATGTGGCTGGATTTTATAATTATTATCCATGTATTTCCACTTTGATGTAACTTTATCGTAACACCCAGTGTGTCAAAAAAGGGCGACTGTCTTTTTGCATAAGCTGTCGGTTTTTTTTACGGTCCATGCAAAATTCATTTCGCCTTAAATTAGGGAGTTTATTTTTCGTCCCAACAATAAATACATTAGCTGCTCGCTGTATGTATTACACAAGACTCGTTCGCGACTGTCTGCGGTCAAGTGTTCCCTCACGATGAGTTCAAGTCACGGAATCTAGAGATTGAGCGTGTGTAAGATAGGCATTTTCCCTTCTAGCATTATATAATATGATAAACGCTAACCCGATTAAAATTTACAACTCGACATAAATCTTAATAGACAGACAAACTTGAGCATTTATAATATTAGTACGGGTGAAATTCAGACACCAGATTAGGAAGACTTGAGTCAAATGTTTCTCCACATTTCAAACTTCAAGTTTTATGGGCACTTCATACTGAATACACTTCGTACCATCTACAAATTTGTAACTACAAAACGTGCGGCTCGGTTAAAATTACGACATAATTTGTAAAGCACATACTACAAAAAAAAAAGAATAATAAGAATCGGACAACGCAATTACGAATTAAAGACGAATTTATACTTTACATACACACATACTTTAACTTTTACCTCTACCCCCTTCCCACGGATACCCCTTTAGTAGAATAGACAAAAACCTGCCTACAACCATCCTCAGGATCATAGTGTACCTGCCTGACATTAAGATCGGTTCAGCAGATTTGGCGCGAATAGCGCTCAAGATATGCGAATGCTTTCCCACCGCCAAGATAATTGTTACTAACTTAACTACTATTTGTTAATAACTGTGACAGTGTTACATCCTTCCAACTGGCGACATGCTGTGCACTATTTATTGGGTTTAATAGCTTTATATATAACATATGTATAATAATATGTTACCAGAATAAAGTATGTTTGTAGTAAGCCTTCGCTCGCTTGGCAATAAATTATTACTTTTTTTTCAATCGCAGATACCTGAGCTTCTACTTGACTTATTTTACATCAGATCATTATCCTTCATTTGGTAAAACCTTAATATTGATCCAGTTTTCCTGGTGTCGCGGACTGACAAACGAAGAAAAAACATAAAAATTAAGATTTTGGGTTCAAGAGTTCAGTCTCAATGTTATTTTTGAAATCACATCCGTGTGTAGACACTATGACGGTCTCATAATACTTCGAGAGCATATTTATTAACTTTTATAGTTAATGAAATAAATAAGTTTAGTCTAAGCTCAGTAAAACAAAAAAAAAAATATTTCTGAAATCTCATTAGCATGCAGTCTATGTACACAAAAATATGCATTTTTTTTAAATAAGTTATAACTCAAACACCACGCGACGGATCTTAATCAAATATAGGTAATGGAACCTACTATGAATGATGGACCTACGCTTTGGAAAAAAACCATTAGCTATTGACCTAGTACGTTCCTAACAACCACAAAAACCAAAAAAATATAACCTCTTTCATTTTGGAGTCGGTTATATTAAATGACTAACTTTTAAATAACATTTACCTGAAGTGTGAATTTTCTTTATTGTTAACTTCATAGTAAGAACTGGTATTACTGCATGATATCTAAAATACTTATATGAATGTGGAGGATATGTATATTTGTCACATTATTAGTATGAATATGTCCGTCGTCTTGCCAGTAAGCCTAACTAGATACATCTTACAATACCAAGACAGGTTTCTCTAGAACGTCAGCTTCACACAATGATTAAGAAAAAAATAAAAATGTTAAAATGATCGCAATAAAATATAATATGTGACATAACTTAAAAGATATTCCGAAAAGAAAGTAGTGCAGATAAGATTTGTAGAATTTCAGTATGTGTCATCATTTAATATTAACGTTAGTCAGAGGCCGTCGTCAGGGCGGCCCTCAGACGAGGGCGGCGACCTTGGATCCACCTTACCCCACCCCCACCCCCACTCTGGGATGTGAGCTGACTTTTGAGATCCACCTCATACTCTGTATCTGTTAGTAGGCGAAGACAAAACGTGTAAAAAAACTTCCAAGCGAATCCGCTACATCAATAATAGAATTTATGTACTAACATTATTTGAGTGATAAAATAATTTAAAAAAATAACGTCAGACAGGGTTTGAACCACCGAGGATTAAAATCCTGAGATGAAATTTTAATTATTTTCTTAGAGATTACGTCGGTTGTTATATACAGAACTGTGATAGACATAGGATATAATTATATTTTAACTATACAGCTATAGAAAGCTAATTGTTGTATGAAAGCTAGTATTTGCATACAAACACAAAAAATGTAAAACGTGGGGGATAGGAGAATCGTTTTTTTAAACCTTCATTATTCGTGTTTGCATTACACCAGATAAGCAAATTTGTAGGATATGACATGACGTCTGTAGTAGCTTTCTTATAAAGTACCAATTACTCCTTGATAATCAATTACTAATTACTATCCAACAAATTGGGCACTTCCAGTGGCTCTAGCAAGTTTAAATTCGGTATATAAGTATGTATTGGCACATCGAGACAAAAGATCTCTCAAAAATAAATGTTTCAAAACTTGGAAGTTTTACTCTGTGCTATAAACGCCTCAAGGGGGGATGGGTGTTTTTATTATTGCATAAACTTTAAGGGTTCGTCTTGTCCTAGAGGCCCGAAATTCCGTAAAAACGAAATTAGTACATAAACGTCGGCAAAATCTTTAATTTGGTGACATTTTACATGTTACACTTGAAATCCGTCAGTTAGATTAGGCGTACCTAGTAAAACAAAAAAAATGTCACAATTTATTTAATTATCACGTAGCGATTTGATAATTCTGTTTTCGAAAGCTGGCTTATGATTTCCAGATGGTCCACAATAAATATTATCAATATCCCACTAGTTATATATACTAAAACAAAGTGTACAAATTTCGTCGATGACGACATCTAGGTACATAGTATATATATACAAAACTACTGGTCGCTGATGATTGGTGGTCCCATAGAAATGATCCCTCGAAATCACGAGCAACCTTTCGAAAACATTACCATCAAAATGGGTTCATTATTTTAGTCATTCATAATGATACTTTTTATAAATTACTTCGGCCAAGTGATCGCGAAACAAATATAAAAAAAAAGAATTGACCTCCTTCTTCTTTGGGGTCCGTTACTTTTTATGAAACTAGGTATATTGTTCTTCAGCAACATTTCTCTGTATTCCTCGTTTGTACCATAATTGCGGCTATTAATTACGTCCTCATAGACACTGAACAAGTTTACATAAAATACCCTTAAAAACCACTTACCTTAATAGTCTTTTAATTGAACTAGACAGTCATTCTTGCCATTGTATTTTTTCTTCAAAAACTTGCATTTTTTAATTACCCGTTAACAGTAAACTTACATTTTTAGGGTACTTGGATTGAAACATTAAATTCAATATTTTTAATTACATATTAAGTAATTTACAGGATAAATATACATAAAAGAAGTTCCAAATTATAGCTCATAGCATGAAAAAGGTCAAGACAATATACTGAAAAAAAAATTATATGTGATAAATTCGACAGACAAAGCCTCATAACCACAAAAAAGTATCTGCTAACCCCAAAGTAGTAGGCAGAGGTAACTAAAGATACTTTTATATAAAAAATAATTTGGTATACATTTTTACAAATATTATTTTAGCAAAATACTAGTACACAGGGAACCCACGTACAAGTCCAAATTGCTGCTGACCAGTTTTCGAGCTGACATTGAAAAGCCGGTCGAATGCCACCTGGTAAACACAAACCAGTTCCGGCGCTATTTTGCCAATTCTTCGAAATTTTAATTTAACACAGCAATCGATAAATCGCTTTTGAAATTTAACCTTTACAATTGAAGTGGAAAGTTATTAAACATTTTTTAACACTATGAGACGAGTGCTACTTTATTTTTTCATAATATGTTACACCAAAGCGCGTTGTTCGCCTGAGGCTAGGATGTTGAGTCTATAAGTTTTTCGTCTAAAATTAAACCAAAGCTGGAATAAGGCAACAAGTAATTTAGTAAGCTCTAAATATAACAATTAGAAAGAAAAAATATACCACACACGTACACAATATGCTTGCACCTTTATAGCCAAGTTTATGGAGTTCACAGCCATGCCCGCTTTACCTCACGCTAGAGCGTGGAAACCAAGGGACCGCTTTCATACTTGTTTAGCTAGCTATTCGCCTGCGACTTCGTCAGCGTAGAATAGTTACAGTCATAGTAGTAGTAATAGTATACATATATATTTTCATAAATGAAAGTCCTCCCCCATTTTAGTCCTATTTGGTTCGATTTTTAAAAAAACTCGGATCTTTAGCTATGTGTGTATCAAATTTTCTCCAAATCGGTTCTGCGGTTTAGCCGTGAACTACAAATAAAGACAGACAGGCTTTTGCATTTATAATATTATATATAGATTTTCGATTTGAATTGGTCTTCGGCTACCTAAATAGTGAATCTGTTAACACACAGGACTTGGTTTTTCGACACCTAGCCAGAGTTTTTGTTTAATATAAGACAACATAACTGTTCAATATAATCATGGATAGAAAAACATGACTTTTACTTAAGTTTGACCATTATATTCCACCAGTATCAATTTACCAAGTCTGGGAAAACAAAGCAGCGATACCGGATATTTAGATAGTGGAGCCGTTGACGTCAGTGCATGGAAAATGTCGCACGTCGCTTTCGTAGCGATAGCTGATTCGCAAAAACCTACCATTGTTAGGGTTATCAACATTTGGCTATCTACGACTGAGAGAACTTAAAAATCATAGCGTAGTGAACATTTTAACAAGTTCCTATATATTTTGCTTCATTTCTATATACGGTGGATTATTGACTATCGAAACAAAATCTTTTGATTTTCCCGTACAAACATCTAAAAGTAATAATAAGATGTGATTTTCTTTCCTCCACTACTGCTAACTGTGGTTAAAAACACTGTTAATGGCTAGCTGTACCCGCGACTTTGTCCTCGACGAAATATAAAAAGAAGTTATGTTATAAGTTATGGCTAATTACATTCAACTACCTGCCAGTGAAAGTCCTGTCAACATCGATCCAGCCGTTACAGAGACTAGCCACAACAGTAGACATTTACATTACATTACATTTTCGCATATATACCATATACTTAGTCTGGCCATAAATACTGTTACACTTAAAAATAAAAAAATATTACATTTGAATTTCGAATCTGTCATTTTTATACGATTGTTCATTGTGCGCACATTGTCTCATTTTGGCGCCAATACATTGTACAATATTTTGCGATATTAAAATGGAGTGGGGTGATAAAGAGAACCGAATCGCTGTGATTGCATTACACAAAGTAGGTATGGAGCCAAATGCAATTTTTAAAACTCTCCATACACTTGGTTTTAGTAAAATGTTTGTGTACCGGGCTATTAATAGGTACAATGAGACTTCCTCTGTTTGTGACAGAAAAAGATCTGGCCGTCCACGTAGTGTTCGTACGAAAAAGGTGGTCAAAGCAGTAAGGGAAAGAATTCGAAGAAATCCTGTCCGAAAGCAAAAGATTTTATCTCGGGAAATGAAGATAGCACCTAGAACCATGTCGCGTATTTTAAAAGATGACTTAGGACTTGCAGCCTATAAGAGACGCTCTGGTCATTTCTTAACTGATAATTTAAAGAAGAATAGGGTCGTAAAATCGAAACAATTACTGAAGCGGTACGCAAAGGGAGGTCACAGAAAAATTTTGTTTACGGATGAGAAAATTTTTACAATTGAGCAACATTTTAACAAACAAAATGACCGTATTTATGCTCAAAGCTCTAAGGAAGCTTCCCAATTAGTCGACAGAGTGCAACGTGGACATTATCCAACTTCAGTGATGGTTTGGTGGGGTGTTAGCTATGAAGGAGTGACTGAGCCATATTTTTGTGAAAAAGGTATCAAAACATCGGCACAAGTGTATCAAGATACCATTCTTGAGAAGGTAGTTAAGCCCCTTAACATCACCATGTTCAATAACCAAGTATGGTCCTTCCAGCAAGACTCGGCGCCGGGTCATAAAGCTCGGTCCACGCAGTCTTGGTTGGAAGCGAACGTTTCGGACTTCATCAGAGCTGAAGACTGGCCGTCGTCTAGTCCCGATCTTAATCCGCTGGATTATGATTTATGGTCAGTTTTAGAGAGTACAGCTTGCTCTAAACGCCATGATAATTTGGAGTCCCTAAAACAATCTATACGATTGGCAGTGAAGAATTTTCCCATGGAAAGAGTGCGTGCTTCTATTGATAACTGGCCTCAACGTTTAAAGGACTGTATTGCAGCCAATGGAGACCACTTCGAATAAGCTTTTTATATTTTTAATTGTTGTATATTTATGTATTAAACTAACACACTGTAAAAGTAATATATGTTATTTGCAGTTAAAAAAATATTTTTTTTCTTTATTACAATATTTATGGCAAGACTAGGTAAACATTCATATACATGTAGTAAAAAAATCACTTAATATTACAACTAACGTCACACTTGAAAGGTTAAATTATTGGTTTTCACTTTGCGTTTGGACTTTAGTCATCGATTTTAATACTTGCATTATAGATTACCTTACCTTTATAGATTCTGAAATAATTAACTCATCTCACCAAGTTTGAAACCGAGTCTCATGAAAGGTCGGTGGCACCAGGCGTGTACCACTGACCAACAAGGCGGTTCCGAGTGAGTTGACAACCCTTCATTGTAAGTGTAAATATCACGTATTATGTACATAAATTATGTAGACGATAATAACTTGGGTGACAAATATAATGCGAGCGCTGTGTAAATAAAATATATTCACGTAATATGCTAGATAAGTGATATCGAATTTGTTGTATAGCACGTCCAAAATTCAATCTTTTAGGTTAATGCATTACAGACAACAAGCGAAAGTCAACCGATACTCTGATCTTTTATCATCTACTACAATTACACGCACTTACACAATATATTATTAGAAGGGATATAATTTGTGTCAAGTACATACTGTTACAATTGATAGAAATTTGATGTGTCTGGTAATTCAAGAATATCACGTTTAACATTGTGCAACCTACGTTAAACGTGAATTTTTCTAATTTTAACATTGTACCGCAGAAAATACTTTCAAATTACGATTTATCATTTCCTGAAAGAAGCGTTTTGTATTATTTATGTATTGTATAATGACCAATGCCAAGGCATCTTCATGTAGTGGTGGTTGTGTTAGTTTTTACTGGTGGTAGATTACTGTGCAGCAACCGAGTAAGGATCCACCGCCTTACCTACTCATGTCGCCATAATAACACTCATGTTCTGATCCGGAGGCAAGAATAGGAGCTGGTAAATTTGCACAATATCCCGGTCACAAAACTGTTCTCATACCAACAGGAGAGTCTTGTGCTTGTTTGCTTATTTATCAGGTAAAAAAAGTAGTGGCCATAATATAGTTTCCGCAAGTGTCGGAAGTATGCGAAGAGAAGCTTTTATAAAATGACCAACACCTGGGCCTTATGATATTCTAGTATATTTATTTAAAGACACATATGTATTAGCTGTGCAGTGTTTGTGATTAAACTTGGCTCAAGATTGTTGATATGTAAGTTTTCATATTAACAAAAATGGACGAAAAGACCAGGGGGCTGATTCCGTATCTTTTTAGGAATGACCACTAGGTAAAATGCACATCAAATAGCTGTCATATGACGTGTTTGATATTTGCTATCTCCTGTGACCAACAGAAATACTATGGAGATAGCAAATACAAAACACGTCATTTAAAAGCTATTAGATGTACACTTTAATCAGTGATCATCACATAAAAAATACTGAATAGCTCTACAGAATTACAAAAAAAAATTATAGAAAAGCCATATCTCGACTTTTTTCTGAATTACATTCAACACACAAACGTAAGTTTTTGTCAATTTTGTGACAATATGTAAGACCAGGACACACATACACAATATTAAGGTTTTCGACTTTCAGAAAATGTAGAAGTGTACTTACTTTCAATAGAAACAAATTCTACATACTTGGTTTATATCTACCGAGATAAAGTCCCGCAATATACGTAATCGATAGTGAATCACGCGGCAGGCACGGAGCTAAACACATGCCTTTACTTTACCATTGAATTAACAATATAACATGCATATTGTTTCTGTCATGATGTCAGAATACAAAGGATGTTATAAGAATTAGTTCAATCGTTTATTAATAATGTAAAACTTAAGTAGACGTCTGAATAAATACAGAATTCACTCTACTTACGATACGAAATGTTATCGCCATTATGAAGAACTAGCAAAAAGCCTCGTAAGTACTTCTTTAGTACAACATACTTGCTCGATTAGAGAAATGGTTGTAAAAGCGGTTAATTTCAAATTCAAAATTCTGGCCATGATTGACATACGCTATTTTAAAAACCATAAATGTTTTTCTTTTAATATTAACTACAATAATTTTGTCTCTCTAGTACACATTTTGGTTTTTAGTTTATTTCACCGCCTTACGCATACCTGCCATATTACACATGCCATAACAATCTTATGTAGTCTTCTGGATTTAGCCCGGTTCCTAAAATCAAAGAACCGTAAGCCGTCAGAATAACCATTGGTAGTTTACCTAAAAGTAACGAATCGTTGCGTTGCGGATTGGTAGTTTGTCTGAAAGTAACGAATGACTGTTGGTAGATTTTATACTAATCGTATAAAAGCAAACATTCGTAAAGAAAAACACCAGGCCTTAATGAGTGGGATAGCTGGTTTACAAAATTAAGAAATTAGTATCTAATAAAACTCCATGGATTCAACGAACTATCATCCGGGAGGATTTGAGAAACGCTTTGTAAATGACATTGATCAAGCATGTATGTCAATGTTCTTTCACTGTTAGGCACCACGAAGACAGCTAGAAGTAGAGAGATAGGTAAAAACGAACCCTGACTTCTCGAGCTTGACGATTGATCATAACAAAACCTTTGGACCTATCTGTAGCTCAAAAAAAAGTTAATTTGACTCGTTTACCTAAGTATATATTGCAACACAACAACAATAATGTGTAATGAGTTTAACCGATAACGTTTTGATGGATGTTACGCATTTAATATATATATATCATTTAACAATGACATTAAAGTTAGATCAAACCAGTTATTACCGAGTGCGATAAAAACAATCGTTTCGGGCATTAATAAGATTACGTTGTTTCCATGTACAAACACCAACTTACGATGTTTATACGTCATTGCTTATTAACGTATTAAGCAATGACGTGGCAACTAATTTAATTTTAAGAACCGCCCCTAGCCCAACGGGGATGTCGTTATAGAGTAGGGGTTATGGTACATACCTAAAATCATACTCATGCAACTAACTGCAAGACGGTAGCCAACGTTAACCAGGATAAATTATTTTTAAAGCTACAAAACTCAAATAACGTTGTTATCAGTCCTGAAACCAAAATCCACTCGACGAGTACGGTCTACGACGTTGTCTGCGACCCCAGTCAGGTGACCACCTGTAGGCAATCGCATTCGTAGGAACTAATGGTGTAGGGTACATTAACAAATGGACCCAGGAGCAAATTGCTACGAGCAATCCGGTTCGAAATTTCATTTTCTGATGGGTCGTTATTAGAGTTTTGTCCTAATACACGACGGGTGTACCAAAAAAAGGACATACAAGGCTTGAGGTGCGCTCAGAAAGTGCATCCATAGTCTAAACACCTCTAAAATAGTATAGGCGAGTAAAATAAAGAATGTACGAACTCGTTTTATTAAACGGAAATATGAACTCAAAAAATTACGTAGATGATGTTTTTAAACATTATGTTCATCATTTTACACAAACTTTTACACATACAAGCTCCTATTAACTTGTATGGAAAAAATCCTAGCAGTTTTTCCCTTTTTCTTATCTTTTAAACCTTCCCTGTACTTGAACAAATAATTCAAAACCAAAATTAGCCAAATCGGTTAAGCCATTCTCGAGTTTTAGCGATAATAACAAACAGCAACGGATTTTGATTTTTATAAAAAAAAATACAACAATTGGAACTAACTTGAAAGTATAAAGCCTACCACGAAACAATAACGATGAAACATAGGCACATAATCCAACAATCTTTCGCCAAAGCAATATGAGGGTAGTTCAGTACGAAAATAAAAATTGTAAGTTCCCAACTGTTCCCCGGCGGGTCGTCCCGAACTTTGTGTCGACTAAGTAATTGCCTTTTACAGTTTTGTCGCAGCCAACTTCCGTGCTGACTCATCCCACGTCTTGGAAACGAAATAAAATCGCCACGTTCCTGAGGAAAATCGAGCTGACTTGTTGGAAACTCCACCATGTATCTAGGGTTACCACTTCTCAACCAAGTGCAGGGGTGTCAGCGAGATGTTTGTAGCAACATTTTAGATACGCAGGAAAGGTAATGGCAAGTAGCCAAACTGTATATACTTAGTCTGGCCATAAATACTGTTACACTTAAAAATAAAAAAATATTACATTTGAATTTCGAATCTGTCATTTTTATACGATTGTTCATTGTGTT
>NJDD01005252.1:159561-179176 GCA_002245505.1 Calephelis nemesis
TATTTATGTATTAAACTAACACACTGTAAAAGTAATATATGTTATTTGCAGTTAAAAAAATATTTTTTTTCTTTATTACAATATTTATGGCAAGACTAGGTATGTATGGAATTACTATACTCTTAAATTGATTTTTTAAAACGAAACTAAATCTGGGTCAAATCGTAGATAAACAGTTAGTAAACATAAATATGAAGATTACGTCGAATGAATTTGCCAACTTAATATGTAAATATTCGTAACATAAAGATACTTATAGAGTGTTGTTAAGCATATCAAAGTAAATATATATATATATCTATTTACAATGAAATCATACAACAATATAAGTAAAATCAATACAATCACCCCTTGTAGCCCACAACACCACTCGACCAACGAGGTGGCATAGAAATGAATTTAAGCCTTATTCATAATGGATCAATACGCAGAAATTACGATTTACGCTTATTTTCTGCAAAATAAATCGATTGACAATCCCAAATTTTCACGACCACAATCATTTTTATAAATATGGCTTTCAATCGTTTTTCACGAATTGTCCAAAACTTACGTTCTTTATAGACGAAGATGCCAAAAAATATTAGTAATAATATTTTTGTTCTGATGCATAAGATACATTTGGTACCAGAAAGGTCCCTTTTGCTGTTAAGAAATAGTTTGAAAAAAAATAGATAATTTTTGTTTATTCGCATTTTCTCTATTCTAGGTTAGGTGAAAGATATGTCAACAGTGTTAAGCTCGAATTTTGTATTATTTTACATTTGGGTTATATTTTAGTTATTTTACAATAATGTGTTTAGAGTAGTACAGACATCAAAAATGTCATTTGTAGATTCACAAAAATCTAATATATAAATTTAAAGTTTTAAATTAAAACAAAACATTTAATAGTTTGTAGTTTTTTAAAAAATATTACACTTCAAAACAAAAAATGTAAGTTTAGAATCTTCAAAATAACTTAGGGTTACACATTTAGTTTTTCATGCAACAACCAAATTAAGGTTCAAAATAAGATTCGATAATTTTTAATTATTATTTTTTTTTAAATCCGGGCGTACGAAAAGAGGTAACCCTACATGTAACGTACAAAGCAGAACTTGCGACAAATAGCTTGGGGCTAATAATTTCGAATCAGCACATTAATTTAGCTAAGACCAATGAATGCACCAAATGGCGAAAAACTATTCCAGAGTTAATATCAAACAAGAATATTATAATAATATTTAAATGTAACAAACAATGTATTCTCGATCGTAAAATTTGCTACTTCAAATACCCAATAGTTCGATTCCGTTAAGTACGTACAGCAGAACATGGACAATGACAATACGGGTCAGTTTTCACCACTACCGTACAATTCAAGATTTGGGGAAATTAACAAGATTTTACATAATACGTCATCGAAACATTTCTGTTCCGATGTTTTCATAACGATCGTCTAGGTTGCAAAAAGGGCTACGAAATATTTTTACAGATCTGCTTGCCTCATTTCTCTTTTCATAGCAACACTCCGGTTTCGAAGAGTCTCAAGTTAGACCACTTGGTTCATCGGTCGTAAAATTTTAAATTAGGTACTCCCGGGTACCTACATCCCTCCACTTCCGCATTTTGTGTCTGATTTGTCAATCTTCCATCTACCATTCCTTCCAAGTGGCCGGACAAATGGTACTGGCACTTGTCATTATTACATACCTCTTATTAAATACTACCATCTCTTTGATCTCGCTATGGTGAATCCTATCAGCTTATCTTGTAACATACATACATTTAAAACGTATTTATCCCTACTTTCATATTTTTACTGGCACATTCAACTACAGCTTCCATAAAGCTTAATATATTAAAAAGTAAATAAACACAACCAAAATAACTTTACCTTTTTTTAAATTAACAACATATGTCTATATGTTAAGATCAAAGAAAATATGTAGTAGGAATGTGAAATAAAAGCCTATTCAAATAAAGTAACCCGTTCGAAAACTCCACGAAATGCATCAACGAAATCGTACACAAGCATTTTCCCAAAACTTTAAAGCTAAATCTCACCTAGAGAGACATAAATGAATACAAACGAGACCGTCCAGCGCACCGTTAGCGCCAACGATATTGGATTTCCAGCGATACAAAATTCCCGGACACAGCAAAAAGAGTACCGACGCAACGTTAAATAAAAATTGAACGAGATCCAATATCCACGCGGGCAAAAACATTGCATATCATCATTTTCAATGAGTTCGTACTTCGTATGTTAAAAATGTAGAACGTTCGCGGCACGTCCCGCGGAGTGATGACACCACACTCGGTCACAAGCAAATGATTAAAAAATAAAACAACGCAACACGTAATTACATCGCTTTCACGGACATATTACTAAACTAAGTATTTTTTTAAGTCCCGGGTCGGGCAACAAAAAAAATTGGGTTGTTCCAATTTTCTAATAACAAAAATGTTGCTCGGAATTGTGTCTTCGGCTAGTCGTGGGTGTCCTGGTTGTGCCTCTGCCTATCTCTTCGGAGATATGGGCGTGAAGATACTTTTTTTTAGAACTACATCTACAAGCTGGATGGTTCTGGAGGTCAAAAAAATATGTTTTCTACTTAAATTGGCCACGATATCCGTGAGATACATTCATTTGAAAACAAACTGTCGAGAAGTGAATATCAAAATGGGAAAAAGAAATCTGAAAAAGTTGCAAGCAGATCAGCCATTTATTTTGTCACGTTTTGTGACCGTGGGTGAGACTTGGATACACAACTTTGATCGCGAAACCAAACAACAATCGATGACATGAATTGAGCCGTCGAAACGACGACGAAGAAATTTAAAGTGTTAATGCTCAGTAATGACGGTTTTGGCGTACGTTTATTGGGACTTTGAAGGAATTACTGGTGGAGGATTATTTAGAGAACGTATCCACTCTCCTCCTACAATGCAGAACAATTAAGAATATTGCGGGAGGTGAGCAAGAATAAATTGCAATGAAAGCTGCGGGCAGGAGTGCTATTTAACCAAGATAACGCGCCGGCTCACAAAGCTGCAGTTGCCATAACTGCCGTTGAAGGAGTGGGCTTCGAACTGGTGGCACAACCCTCAGATCTTCAATAACGAATTAATCATAAAGATAAATCGCATTTTTTGTAGTAAATTAAAAAAATGAACTAATTTAAATTTCCATGCGAGCAAAAAACAGTCCATATCATTATGTGGTATTAGTATCAAAATAGATTAAAACATTAATAATCTACGAAGAAATTTAAAGAAAAACATAAATCTCGAAAACCATGACTCGCCCTTTTACAGGATAATAATACACTGAATAATCGAAATGTGTGTACAACGAAATCCAATATCTTTAATCCGTAACTGGCAAAAACATTACATTTTCAATAGTATGTATGTTAAAAATGTAGAACAGCACATTGAAGCGAGTCTCGCTGAATCGCCGACTCGACGCTCGGCAAAAACAACGTGCCGGTACAATAGTACAATGGCTGAGCTGAGCGGTTCTCCCGCCTCCCCCACCTTCCATCGTCGCCGTTTACGTGACTCCGCATAGAGCTTTACATCAAATTCGACTTGTTTTCTATCGCACCAAGGTTTTAGGGATCTTTGCGGCATAAGGAAAATAAATCTTGTCCATCTTTTCACTAAACATACCTCGTTTATATTTATAGTTTGTGTTCTGTGCCGCAAAAAATAGAAAAGTGGGAAAGTTGCAATAGAGAAAGAGATAAGAAGGCAAATTAAAAAGCCTTATGAATACACGTCAACAGATATCATCACAAAGGTTGTGGTAAAAGTGTGTTGCCTATCTGAATCTGAACCGGGATGTAATGCATCTTGGTTAAGAAAGGTTACATGCTATCCTGTCCTTGTAAGCTGAAACACCTAGTGGTGATTGACGTTGTGGCGGCAGGGCGAGTATTTGTATTCATAGCATGGTCATAGTCGCGATGATTGTGACTTCTTCAAAGGACTCCGGGCGGCCTACACAATCGAAATTCCTTCAAATTTGCTACATATTTCCCACCGGCGTAAAGTCAGTTTTCGCCAATGTTATGATTTGCAGGAATGCGACAGCAGCAGTAATTTTACAAAGAAAGCAGTTGTATTTTTTAATGGTAAGAGTACCATCAGAAAGCACATCAACTTTTTTTAATGTCTATCCCCATTAAAGAAAGATTAAAAAGAAGTATTCAGTTTTTATAGTTCATACATACCGCTTAGTATAAACATTTTACTTAGAATACCTAAATAGATTTCTCAAAAAGAGACCTTTGTAAAAACAGGGATTTGAAGAAATCACATAGAATAAAATATGACGCACTTTATCACAAAAAGATACGAAATCAGAAGGATTACCATATAATAATAGTTAAAAACTAAGAAAGACGCTTTTATATCTAGGTTAACTAAATGTAAAAATTATTTTCAATCAGCCGTATTAATAAAAATAGACTAAAGTAAGAATAAAGTTGATACTACTGTTTGTATCACAATGTAATAACTTCGGATTACTTAAGTTTATGACGTTATAAGTTCAAATAAAAAAAAACATCTTACTGTATAAGCCGTGGCTTGCTCGATAAGATAATTTATATGCTTACTGTTCCCAATTTCCATCAATAAAGTATTTACAATAGTCGAAACCTTAAGCCCATATTTTTTCTTAATTCTTTTACTTAAATCGGAAAACAATGCGTTATTTGAAACTGCTATTAATTAAAATATCTTAAAATATAGCTATTTCGTAATTTCAATCGTTGACCGTTTTGTAAGTATTAAAAGGATGATTGACATTTTTTTATGAAATCTTAATTTATTCAAAATAACTAAACGTTTATTTCAGGACTACATTTTACTTTGACATGCAAAAAAGCTGTCATTATGCCGAGCTGTATGTATCATGACGTCCATAATTTTGTAAACATAGTAGAGATGTGACTTCATGTAACAAAAACAATGTATATAAATTATTTGTTCATACAATCCTTATTTGACCGGTCTGGAAATTTATTAAATTGATTCTAATATCTAAAGTATTTCTATGTATTGATGTCAGTGATTAACATTTACAACAACTTTTATCAGCACCCATAATAATCTCTAAAAATACCAATGTTTCTAAAAATCCACTGTCTTTATATAATCACACACAGTATAAAACAGAGTCGCTTCCTATATCCCTTTGTCTCTTTGTATGCTTAAATCGGATTTTGAACGGATTCAACCGATTTTGAATCGGGTTTTTTTTAATAGATGTGATTGAAGAGGAAGGTTTCATGAATATTTCATAACCGTGCGAAGCCGGGGCGGGCCGCGAGGTTACTTTGACTACTGTTTATCAAAGAACACTCTGCACAACATCTTGCACTCCACTCCACAAGCGCTTAAACATATATAATGTTGTCTACCATATCACAGCACATGGCGTTGTAATATTTTCAATATTACCAACAGCAATCAAGAATACAGTTTACCAAGAATAAGAACCCCACTTCGCCTTTGGACAAGAAACGCTGTTTTGTCCGGAATTTACGACTCAACACCAAAATCGAATGTCACGAAATCTTGCATAACACTAGATTATGACCAATCGAGTTCAAACAAAAAGGCAGAAGTCTGAAAACTATTTCAACTCGATGTTACGATTTTAAAGATTTTTACTTTATAAGAAAGTGCTTCCCGGTTTTGTAAATTTTTAGTCAGAATCAGCAAAAACTTTATTCATATGACGTATCATTGCAGGTGATATTCCGACATTCAATATAAAAACTCCTACCGGATTGAAATCAAAGCCACTTTAAGAAGTTCCGATTGATTTAGACACGAGAATTGGCACCGGAGTTGCAATGTATTATTTGATTGCTTACACGAGGTAATTGAAATCAAGTCTAAAATGAATCTTAAAAGCCAACCAACCTTTTAAACAGCCAAAACATCGAACGTGATCTATAGAAGTTTAGAATGCGAGCGAAGCCGAGAACAGCAGCTAATAGTTTCTAGAACGCCGTCTGACCTATTTTTTTAATGTTGATTACATTTTAATTGGACGCTTTCTTTTCTTTATCGGCGAAGTTGTTATATGGGTTCTGTACTCGCGACTTGTTAATGAATAGACGTTAAATGGTCTGCTAATTGGATTGCGTTGTGCTGGAAATTGTCGGCCATATTTACTTTTCATTCGGTGTTAGTTTTGCACGCGATTTCGATGAGGGAAAATAAGATATTTTTGCTGAATTCAGCCGCTTATTCGAAAGAGAAGGAAACAACTCGGTATCTAGTGTAAATTAATCACCAACTTGCTACATTTTTCTTCTTAAATGAGTTCACTTAAAACAGGATCGAACAGGATGCTATCGCCGTCCCTCTGAAGCTACTGACCCGCCGACCCGATTTGCTATGATTTTTAGTAGTTCCATTACGACTGTAATTTTTATAGCTACACAATTCTATGTAATAATAAATAAATGCTTTAATAAAATAATGTAAAAATAAATTTATATGTCCCATAAATGTTTAGGAATTTATAACACGATTGTCAATTACTGCAAGCACAAAATTTTATTATTCCGTAATTATGATATGAAAACAACTGAAGAGGTTTGAAGTCTTTATCATCCGTAAGATGTCCTTTACAATATAAAAAAAGTTATAAACGCCATCTTGTGCCATAGCAGTATTGCCTATTTCCTAACTTATTTTTTTCTTACTTTCTAAACTGCAATATCGTACTACGGTTTTTTTTGGAAAAAAATAACTTTGACATTTGCTAAAAATGACTGCAACGTAACGTAATGTGAAGTTTTTGGTCTTGTTAGAAATAAATTAAATAAAACTTTTATATTAAGTAGATAAGACAATTTTAATGCAATAAAATTGACAAGAACAAAGTTAATTCTTTTTTCTATGGCCACTTCTCGTTGGCTAACTTCTTTGATTCAGTTTTAAAGTTTTACGAGTTTTGCCTTAGGAAAAATTTCGAAGTTAACTTCAAGCTGGCCGCGCAACTTTCTCAAATAGGTCTCTTGGTAGTTCGAATGTGCCAGGCCGGCGATCTCTGTAGTCTTTGAATCTCGTTGAAAGAATAAAGTTACAAGCGAACTGCATACCAACCGTAATGTATTTTATTTCGTTTTGCTAAAGCTAGTCAGTCATTTATTTTAGATTAATTACATTTTAAACTATATTTTAACTATAAGTTTTTATAAATTTCTATAAATCTTAAAGAAAGAAAAAATTTCGCCCCAGTTTAAGTTTTTATGTGATTACCAGCTCACAAGCAAACAACTCCCCATAAGTTGAGAGAGACAAGTGGTGATAAACCACAGATGCTACACTGTATATAGTACTGCCCTTGTGGCCGAGACGGTAGGCCTATTATTGGTTTTAATAACATTTATGATGTCTAGAGTCAAAGCTGTCTCTACCATAAGAGAGCCGTCCGTTAGCTGTCTCGTATATAAAAAAAAATCTTTTATATCCACAATTACACATGGCCTTAATACAAAAACAACATAGATGATTAACTAGAATATTGCTATTTCAAAAGTACTGTTTGTTTAATAGCATAGTTATGATACAGTATAGCTGGTCGCGATAGGTACCTTCCTAGTTGCGAATGAGATTAACCCGTACTACCACGTAAAGATATTGATTCGACAATTTACTACCCATATCTCAATCTTGACGTTAAACTGGATTAACTGCCGCATTTGCGTCGTGCACACGAGTGTCTTGAACATAAATTACAGATAAAGGCATGTGGCTTTCAAATACAAGATGTAATGTAACAAATGTTGTATACACTTTTGAAGTTATTCTTTTTATGCGCGATTGGATAAAATGATAGTGAATTTCCATGACACGCGCACACCTACAGATAAAAGCAGCAGTCTCAAGTTAGTTGCTTAATGTTTTCATAAGTTTTGCAAAAAAAGTGCTAACAACATAGTTATTTGTTAATTTTAGATGGTTAAGCTAAAGTATAACAAAATGTATAAAAATAATTTATAAAAAAATAAGTATAAGTACCTACACACACTCTTTTATTAATGTCTGAAAATCTACAATATTTGGTCAGTAGTTTATATTATTGGATCATAAACTCTGTAGTGAATAAAATTATGCAATATTTTTGCAATACAGTCTTCCGATTTGGAGATTGTTGTGGTTGTTACGATGCTCCAGCAAGTTTTGTTAATATATTATTATAGCAAATTAATAAAACATAATATTATTGCTATTTCCATTTCTTGACTTGTGATTACGTTTGAGGTGACGACGATCGACGACGATCTAAGTGACGCGACGTGATTTTTTTCGGCCAAAAAAGTGACAATGTCATTTTTAAGCATAAAGTTTGTTTTATTTAAAATGTACAATAAGAACTCTGTAGTAGCTCACCTCGAGGGGCACCATTGCCTTTAATCTATGCTTACCACATTAAGGCAAGGAGCTGATTAAGTATCTTTTTAGTGATGATCACTGGGTAAAGTATACATCAAATAGCTGTCATATGACGTGTTTTGTGTTTGCTATCTCTGTTGTATTTCTGTTTGTCACTGGGGATAGCAAATTCAAACTTCTACATATTAATGAATGTGTATCATTAGAATCTAATCCTATCCTATTAATATTATAAATGCGAAAGTTTGTGTGTATGGATGTATGGATGTTTGTTACTCTTTCACGCAAAAACTACAAAGTCGATTACGATGAAATTTGGTATGTAGGTAGCTGAAGACCCAGAATAACATATAGGCTACTTTTTATCCCGGATTTCCCGCGGGATTGGGACTTACGCGGGTGAAACCGCGGGGCGCAACTAGTTTTTATCATAAATTTCAAATGTTTTTTGACTGGATCAAGAGTAACCCTACTTTTGGAACATTGATATCGAACATTACTCACAGCTTCCTCAGGGTTCCTAGGTTTCACTAGGTATTTTACGAGTGCTTCATCTAAGCCCAGATAATATGGCTGTGTGTAGGTAAGACATTCTACTTTAGTCACTTTATAGAAACTAAAATCACTTCAAGTTTTTAGTATCACCGAAACATCTTTAATCATCATAGACGACTTGTATTTCTTTGTATCTGAAATATATGATGTATGGTGATGTTAACTATTTCGATTTATTTACAAAGTATAACATTAGTTAGCACTTTTCGTGTACAAGAGATTAATGGTATAATTCCCATATTGTCACGTAGGCGGAGTGTCCGTTCGTGCGCACTTTTGTATGAAGAACACGTTCCCAGGGCGAGACTGTTGAACAACTTGCTTTTTTGTTTCATGTCTATATTTTAATTAAGTACGATTTAATTATTCAAATCGGATCAAGTTGAAACGTCTAGTCACAAGTATATGCATATAAATAAAAGCGGTAAATATGCGGAATATCGTAACAGCAAAAACTGCACATAAAAATAATAATTGAATTTGTTCATTGTCTTGGCTAATTGATTCGAACAATTGGTGGTGGTGGTGGTGGTAGGTCCACTGACCGGTTACTAGTAACCCGATAAACAAACAGACATTCCATAAAAAACGAAAAGGAATCCCGACCAACGCAATGGGTATTTTTAGATAACCTTCGCTGCACCGTGCCGCCTCCACAATACGACGGCTATTACACGCCAAAAATATATCGTTACATGTACCAAATTACGTTATTTTATCGAGTAGGCTATTCAAATTATATGTATTTTTAAATGGTTCGAGTTAGTATAAAATAATTTATTTGGTAATTTATTTGAATTAACTATGAAAGGTATACCTATAATACAAATAATTGTTACGAGGCCATTTCCTTCTCTTGAAGTGATACCCGTAAGTTGTACTCCCTTCTTTGCATGGTGAGGGAAATTTCAATCATAGTATTTAGTCAACAAAAAAAGGTACTCAAACCCCTTGTACTGTAAATTTGTTGTTGCTGGCAACATTTTAAGCGACTATTGCGTACAACAAAACGCAGTTGTTAAAAAATAGCAAACGTCACTGTCAATTACCAGGCCTAGAACTTGTCATTCCGCTGTTTGTTGTGACTGGAAAAAAGGAGCGAGATTTTAGTTTGTTTTAAGGAAATAAACGGATATATAAAATACAGTAAAAGTGAAAATGAGTGGAAATAAGGTTTGTTTTCATGTTTATGTTGTTTTATGTACAATTTATATCAAAACACTGTGAATAAATTGCTCAAAACTATGTGATGGAAATTTACATCTCTATGCAGTAATTTCACTTGTAATGTATGGCAAACATTTTTTTGTAAATGTTTATTTTATGTTGTTTTTTAGGGAAACTTGAATGAAAGAGATATTGAAGATTATCTTAGTAAGTTACAAGGCGGTTGGCTCTCAGAAGATGACCTCGATGACCAAGATTCCGAAGATGAAAACCGCGATTCTGTTGACGTTATAAGAGTGTTGCAGGAGGAGAACGACAATGATGATGATGATGGGGATGATGTGGATGAAACTGCTGACATTGATCCTCCTCTTGTAGAAACAGAAGATCAAGAACCCTCTCACCCATCAACTTCATTCAATTTGCAGTCTTCATCCAGTTCTCCATTTGACAAAAGAAGCTTGATTTGGAAAAAAAGGAATCTGGTGTATGACACAGATAAAATTACTTTCTTGGGAGTTCTACTGCTTCAGGTGGTCTATCACACCTAGAAACTCCATATCAATGTTTTAACTATTTTATCACTGAAGATTTTATCAAAACATTAGTAGCGGAGACAAATTTATACATAATACAGAGTAATCCCAGTTCATCTATAACAGTTACAGAATATGATTTGTATAAGTTTTTTGGTATATTATTGTACATGTCAGTAATCAAATTTCCTAGCACAAGATCATACTGGTCGCCAAAGTTTGGATATGAGCCCATTTCTTAAACAATGCCACTGAACAAGTTTGAGAAAATAAAGTTATCATTACATTTTAATAACAATGATCTTCACAAACCTATAGGGCATCCAGAACATGACAGGCTTTATAAAATCCGCCCTGTTATCAAGCATCTCAATGAGAGGTTTGCCACAGTGCCAATGGACCAAAGACTTTCTGTGGATGAACAGATGTGTTCTACCAAAATAGGGCATTTTTTAAAACAATATCTGCCTAAGAAGCCCCATAAATGGGGCTTCAAATTATATGTTCTCTGTGATTTGATGGGATATGCCCACAAGTTTGAGGTATATTCTGGACAAGAGAATACAGAAAAGCTCACAGATGAACCAGATCTTGGTTCAACAGGAAATGTTGTAGTTCGTTTACTTCGAGGAGTGCCAAGAAAGCAAAACCATATCATATACTTTGATAATTTTTATACATCTTTGCCATTGGTAGTTTTTTTTAGCTAAATCAGGCATTCACACAGTGGGAACTGTGCAACAAAACAGGATTCCAAACAATAAACTTCCAGAGAAGAAAAACTTCATGAAAAAATCTGTGCCCAGAGGTAGTTTTGAGGAAAGAGTGTCTGTGCATGATGGTATAGATTTGAGTTGTGTGGCTTGGAAAGATAATAAAATAGTAACCCTACTATCTTCTTATGCTGGAGCATTGCCTGTAACTAAAGTCAATAGATATGACAGGACAATAAAAGGAAAAATTGATATTACTTGCCCGTTTATTGTCCAAGAGTACAATAAACATATGGGAGGAGTAGATCTCATGGATAGCTTTTTGGGCAGAAACCATATAACAATAAGGTCTAAAAAGTGGTACTTGCGTATATTTTATCATTTATTAGATCTAGCTGTTATAAACTCTTGGATTATATATAAAAAAAATGCCCAAGAAAGAGGTGAACCCAAAAAGAGTTTACTTACAATGGGCCAATTCAGAAATGAATTGGCCTTTGTGCTATGCAACAGAGGATCCACCAAAGACGCTAACAGAGGTCGTCCTAGTACCAGTTCACTAGAAGAGGAATTACTATCAAAAAAAAGAAAAGGTTCTCCAGCACCACCACCTCCAAAAGACATAAGAAAAGATGGTGCTGAACATTGGCCAACAGTAGGTGGGTCACTCCGGTGCAAATTTCCCAAATGTAAAGGCTATTCCACAATTTCGTGTAGTAAATGTGGCGTCAATTTGTGCTTAAATAAAAATAATAATTGTTTTTTAAATTATCATAAACAATAAAAGTTTTTTTTTTATCATAAACAATAAAGAAGATTAAGTAAACAATATTTTTTTATTTATTTAGTACTGAGCCAAATATGTGACAATGCATGATGATGTAAATTTCCATCATATTGTTTTTTTACATAATACATATTTTTATTTACATTAGGATTTTTTTAATATTTTTCCTTTAATCTAGAGCATTAATTACATCACCCTGATTTATTTTAAAAAAATAGCAAAAATCATGCAAAGAAGGGTTAAAACTACCATAAAATCGGCATGTATCACGGACCCATTATTTCAATTTTTATTTCTTTTTCTATGGAAAGACCGAACATGTCAACAATATCGGCAAACTCATACCAGACGTACAGAACTAGGTCTCAAAAGAGTAATTACAGAGAGGGACGACAAAATTATTATATGCAGCAGAAACCGCACTTTGACTTCTTCCGAGATACAAAAGTAAGTGACAGGAAGTTCTGCAAGTGACAATCATTACTAAAACAATTAGAAAATTGAAAAGGGGTGTACATGTAAAGCCAGACCAATACTCGCCAAAACTCTCAAATACCTTGGTCCAGTTTTACTCGTTCGTATCTAGTTTGGCATGATGACACTTTGAAAAACAAAATCAAACTGGTGAGTCTAGAATATGAATTATCTCTTCAATTAGGAGATGAAAGGATCCAAGAGAGTAATTGAGGATAACTTTCTCTTAATGCGTGATAATGCTCGAGCTTACAATGCAGCGGTTGTATCAGAGAATCTTAACGGGTCAAGATAGGTTTATTCTACAGTAACGGAATTTACGGACAGATAAACTAGCGTATAAGGCTGTGACTATCTATCCACAAAATTTTGTCCATCATTAATCTAAATAATTGAAAAAATACCGTGTAATGCCAATATTTTAAATTAGGTCAAATTAAACGAAGCTTCAAGCCTAAAAAAATTCAAAATCGAGTAATGAGCTACGCAGAAAAAAATGCATCGTCTCCTAGGAACCCTAAAACGCCGCAAGCTCCCATAGTAATATAATTACACATGATAATAATTAAAAAATAAACATAAAAATCGGATTATCTAAAAATTAACTGCCTATGTAAGAATATAACGCTGTTTGTATTCAAACTGAAGGCTAATATCATTGAAAAGCGTTAAGTAGAGTCAATTCTTCATTCACTTGTTTAATGAAGATGTGGTCGCATTTTTCCACATTATTTATTTACCACAACTGCATTCTCTTCATTGTCTACTAGAACATACCTGAAATAAAGAAAAATATTGATAAAATCATTTGTTTATGTTTAGTAAAAACGATTTCTAGCTAAGTTGCTAATTGCAAGAAGATGTAAAAAATACTATTGACAACAAAGGTGCAACACTAAAGCACACCCGCGCGAACTGACGAAATGCAATAAATAGGGCGAGTCGCGTGGAGTGCAATCGAATTCTCGTGATGACGACTTCGGTTGTAAAGAGAAACGTACGTTGACTTTAAAGTAGTGTGTATTGTTGGTGCTAATAAAACAGTTTAGTGGTGTGCGGAGCTGGATATATTTGGGGTCTTAGGCTTCTGGGAAGTCCAATCCATTCACAACGCACTGTCTTTCCTATTTTGTGACGCCATAATACGTATACACTTTTTGGCGGGAAATCATAAATTAAATAATTTTGATTGCCTACCTACTACTTTATAAACTGTCATGTACACGTACGTTTCATGTGTGTCTGACACACGTCACATTCTTATACCGTATTAGTAAAAAAAAAACACAAAGTACTCTAATTAACTAATGATTTTCTCGAGTTTAAATTTTGTATAATGCAATTGTTTAATATTCTTAGCACTTTTAATTTCATTGCGAATTTAAATATATAAACACCTGTTATTGTTCATTCTTTCATGCCATATTTACTTATTTTCATATGTTTATAATTGCAAGTGTGTTTACTGGATATTATTGTATTCATTCATGTATTTAAAACAATTTGCACCGTTTTTTAATGATTGATGAACATTACAAGTTTAACTTAAGTAACAAAAGTCCGTAATTGGCCAATGAATTAAAAATATTTAAAAATTGTTGTTTTGGAAAAATACTGTGATTTTTTGTAGATATGCAAAAAATAACAAGCCCAAGGGAGTAAACACATAATATCTACAACAATGCAGAAACACAAAATATATTCAAATTCTTAACAGCGTTTTTGTAACGACAAACTTTCTTTGTCACGCATCCAAACCTCCGTTAATGTAATTGCATAAATTCGCCAGGAAAGGCAGACGTGTTGTGATTTTTACGAAATAGGCGGTAAAACAAGGAGGATCGAAAAACGTTAAATGTTTTATCCTTCATAGGCTCAGTTTTTGTCTTTCGGGAATTGATGTTTGGTATACTTATATTTGGGAATTTAACATTAAGAACTTGATAGTCAACTATAATCACCATCTGTCATAGGTGTCCTGTGGCTGGAGTGATATGTTACATTTCGTGCAGTTTGTATGAAATAAATAGTACACTCGTCAAAATTACATAGAACCAGCCCTATTAATATCTTTATTATAAGATAACATGTAAATATAAGAAGAAACTTGTGATAATTTAAAAATAAGTAGCCGTACCTACTCAATTCTTTGTTGCCGTTGTGTAATAAAAAATTTCATATCCGACGTGAATAACTATAAATAAGTGGGAGCAGTCGCGCTAGATCTCCGAGTCATCAAAAACGTTTCTATTTCGAGATAAACGTGACCGTTCAATTTCGATGTTCCCGTGGAATTTGTAACAAATGGTCGCCGCTGCGATCGGATCGCGTAATAAAACACTAGCGATCCACTAACGTCGTCTGGAATACATAAAACCCAAACACTATCGCCGCGTCAGCGGAATCCAACTAAAACGGCGATCTGTAATCTTTGACGTCTGCAACATTCGACAGAACATTTTTGGAAGTCGACATTTCTTTCCTAATCGACTTGTTTTGCTTTGGGACACAAATAGGACATGAACTCTGTTCACAAATAGCGCGATATCATTTTATAAACTATATAAAATGATCGAATGATCGAATAAATAAATATCCCTACTCAACACAAATTGTACACATACATCTCACAGAAAGCATTAATGTATGCTTGTGTCTTGATTGTTAGTAAAACGATACTAATACATTGAAATACTTAATTAGATACAAGAATAAATTTGATAAACACCTAGACTCAGAAATGCAGACACGGGAATCAAACTCGAGCCTTTTTTTATGATATTAAAAGGCCAACAAGCACACGTATTTCCTGATAGTAAGAAATTCACACCAATGGTGGTAATGATGCGTTGTCGCCACTTAAGACCGGGATGTTAGGCCTCGAGCAAAAGTAAGTTTGCCTTGTGGTTGGTCGGTGTAGTTAGGCGTGCGTGTACGCTAACCTCTCGATCGATCTTTAAATGCTTTCAAATTATGGAGCTACTATAAAATTTTGGACTCTGTGGCATTATATTTGTCAGGTGCCAAATGTATATAAAAATGCCTATTCATTTAATTAGATTTTCTTTAAAACAAAAAAAAATACTTTAAATACTTGACGAAGCTACAGTGAAATTAATCGTAGCCCTATCGTTCTTACTCGTTGGTTAAATACGTTGATATTCAACTTTTGCGAATTGCCATGAGTCTGGCTGTTTGCGAATAGCAACCAAAAAAAATCAAAATCAGTCCCTTTTTCATAAATGTAATGTTTTTTTTTTGCGATTTCACCATGTAACAGGCGAATAAAGAATTAAATAAACAAAATAAATTTTGCTTCATCATTATCTCCATTACCATTTATCGATTCCCGGGCATATTTTGACTGACAAAACGACTATCCTTGGAATAATTCACCATATAAATTACAACATTATTCCACAAGTTGTAGTTGTCACACCACTTCGCCAAATCTTTAATATTGAAGATGCTGGATAAACTGGACAAATAACATACAATACTCACTCCCCGTAATGCCATTGCCGACCATCGATCGAAAGATCAATACTTGGACAATAACACACAATGCCCGTTTGGTAATTACAATTTTAATAGGTCGGTCAGCGAAAGGGGGAGCCCCCACCCGTCCGGGAGGCGTCCGCAAACACAATACAGCTTTACGTAACTCAAATAATACAGCCTTTGATAATATTATTATTGAAGTGCCGCAGCTCCGTTTCTGGAGGAAACTTTTTATTACTCCAGTCCAAGATGTTTGCTTTTACCAAGATTGTTAATGTTGGTTCTATTTCATTTTGTGCTAACTATAGATAATGATTTTTGGTATCATGTAGCATGTAGAGGCGAGAAAAATGGTTCATTATTTTAAGACTGTTTTTAATAAACTTTTACTGTTGTAATTGGTATAAAATTATGTGAATATTTTAATGAAATCAAAATCACTTGGGAGTTTTGCCAGTACATGCAAAATTGAACTTTAAATCCAAATGTGTACAAAACTCGTTTTCACTTAAAATGTTAATATATATATAATAATAGAAGATATTCGCACTTCACCGTCGATATATAAAAATCAATTGCTGTTCGTTAGTCTCGCTAAAACTCGAGAACGGCTGAACCCATTTCGATAATTTTAGTTTTGAATTATTTGTTCAAGTCCAGGGAAGGTTTAAAAGATAAGAAAAAGGAAAAAACTTGCGAGAAAACTAAGAAAAACAACATTTTACTTTTTCCCATACAAACTGAACGGGTGGAACGAAGTTCGCCGGGACAGCTAGTAATTTATATTAATTAAACAGTATGTCTAGTATTCTCATCGTCGTTGAAAAAAGTGTTTTATCCTTATACAGTATAACATAATAAAGGTATATTATACAGATATGGAACGCATAAGACTAAAAAATAGTAAGTTAACTACGAGCGAACCACGGGGACGTATCGCAAGTATTAGACCGAACGCAATCGATAGTCGATCAAGCGGTCGAGCCGGTTGTTCGCACGCGTGTGAGTGTAACCCGTACTAGGCTACTATATACGTATGTGTGGACAATGTACACATGATGTTGCCAATTATCAACGCCTTTAGGATAAACGTTTAACGATTACATATTTTTGCTGCTACAACATCAGTGCTCGTAATTGTTATGTCTCGGTTTTGAAAGTAAGGTAACTAATAGTATTATCCAAGATGCTTCATTAGAAACTGACAAGTTGAAAAATAAATAACAATAAACATCCACAATTTATTTCTAGACATCAGTAAATTCGTCCGCTTGCTTCCAATCACTCTACCATCAGTATTTCTGGTCTTCAACATTACGTACATTGAATTAAAATGATTCGAAAGGTGACACACTAAAAGGGGTGGGTTTGTGAAATAAACGATTGAAAACACACGAGTATTTTCAAAGACAAATCTTTTATTATAAACCGTTACTTTTAAATGAAGACAGAAAAAAGAACGACTCACTACACGTCGTGTAAAGCTTAAGTATATGGTTGTATTTAAAAATATAAATTAATAACTTAGCATTGTATTATCAACCAACGACAGGTGTTACTTCCAACTTGTTCAGATTACAGAAAATAAAGACCATCAATTTTATTCGATATCGCCCACATAACCATCGTCAGTTCATAAGAGATTTTTGTGGACATAACTTCAGAATCGACATAACTACAGATCGCTTACTTTCCTATATTAATATCCAATTCACTCACCTTTTTCTTTTAAAAAAACCCTATCATATATGAACGGACCTATCGAATCTATCTATGTTGTACCGTGGGTGAACGGATGCACTAGAAAATCACATAATCAGACTACCTACATAGAATATGTATAACATTTTGAGGCAGCGGCGACAGAGATGCATATTTAATTATTCCACGCGGTCCGATTCAGGATGACGCAATCGCCATGTGGTGTCCGACCATAGCTGGTAATGGCGGATGTGAGATTCATAACGTCATAAAGGATTCAAATTTGTACATCATTTAACTGTAACGATATTTTAAAACAATACAACAGTACGGCCACCATCGTCATCCTAGCGTATGGTAATGACAATTATTCTTTACACTAGAACATCGGATCATAGAATCGGATGTCCTACTTTTTCTCCCTCTTTTCGCCCGGCATTTGGTATCCTTAATGGGTAGTCCAATTGTAAACTTAAAAATTGTTAAGATATAAATATTTAAAAACTGTGTCAAATATTAAAATCTTCTGTTAGAATATTTTTTGCAAAAAGAAGCACAAAGTTTTCTCTTCAATTCTTCAACATAATTATTTAGTAGAAAAACGATAAGTAAACTGCTAAAGGCGTACGTAAAAACTCTTAGTGTCACAAATCAAGTTTCAACTCCCCTCTATTCAAGATATAAATCGTTCATTGAAAACGACGTACATATCAACGAGTTACATAAGCGTATATGTACACGCGTGTACGATGTAGGTATATAATGTGTCGTAAACAAAGACGAAGCTCGCCTCGACCTATCTAGCACGTCTATATGCTGATGTCAGAACTTAGTCGCATTGCGCTTCAACACAGATACACATATTTGCACAATTGATATGTAGAAATAAAGTTACGAAATAACAAAGTGAAGCGATTTTTATGCAACTTTTATTTTTTAATGTAACACCAACATTAATAATGGCGCGTACTTTGCCATATGGAGCCAGAAATGGTTAGACTGGTACCATTTTCTGAGAGTCATCACAAGACTATCACCTAGTCACGGTCACGATATTGGTAATAAAAAAAATAAGCTTGCTCCTTCCGAGACTCGCTACTTGTAAACAATTCGATCTATGTTTCCAATACCAATTACCAGAATACCGTTTCATGAAAATCATTTTACAAACAAAATTACGGCTTTAAAAAAAAAAATACTCGATCAAATCGAATCAGCTTTTTTAAATTGGAAAACGTTTTGCGCCAAGTGCAACCGCGGAAATAGTCCAGTAATCCATACGACCATACCCAATCAAAAAGCGGTTCGTCAAGTGAACACCAGGTATCAGGCAATAAAAGATATCGCGTAATAAAACAACAATGTACAAAATATGTTTTGATATCGAAATTTTACAACTAAGTACTACGTAACGAAGAAGAAGTGTAATGATAAGATTTAACTGTGAATTCTTTTGGTACTTGTGATACTGGCGATAACAGCACTTTCACATGCGCTTACTACTACGGTGATTGGTGGTAAAAAGACATTGTAACTACTTAGTTATCCACCTTATAGCGGCGAGAGTCGGTTTATTTTTTTTTTTAATGAAACAAGACAGCAAACAAAGGCTTTCCTGCTGGTAAGAGGCAGCCGTGGTCTAGACACTACAGATGTTATAGGTGTGCTTTATGATGATGCCGGGATGCTTCGCCAATTGTGCAAGTTTACCGGAAACCCTATCCTCTGAACAGGAACAAAACGTTCTCATTATGGCGGCAGGAATAGAC
>NJDD01005252.1:179185-196474 GCA_002245505.1 Calephelis nemesis
GAATCCCGAGGCGCTCCTATTGAAAAGTGAGACACCGTGTCTGCGACTCTCGTCGACTGCCTCTCGAAAATTTAAAATGAATTTTGCCAATAGCAAATTCACAGGAATTTCGTATGGAAAATTATTGACGTATGTGGTAGGCAGGGATTTGAAACGTTATCAGATACCTCTATTTTTTACCGGTAAATACCGTTATTTTAGTTACAATACGATGGTCTCTATTGATAATTAACGTAACGGAAAACATTAACAGAACGAAATCAGAACGAAATTATAACTCAATAAATAACGTTATAATACCGGTAATAAAGCGACGTTGCCGCTTTTACATTGTTTTGCTGAGCTCTTTTGTGATTCGTTGATTTCGGCCGACTTGAAAAACGCGACGCCCGTGCTCTGCGCTGATGCTTCTGCGAGTTGGCAACTTCGCAAACGTATTACGATTTTCGAGATACATTAATATTATGATTTATGACGTTGACGATTAGTCAATAGTAAACAGCAATAGGGTAGCGCGCCTGTTCGCATCCACCACTCAGTTCCATTTCGCGGACACCGTTTGAAAAACTCTTAAAAATAAGTGTACCTACGAACTAGGAAAATTAAAAGTAGTTTCTGCCAATAATACATTATATTAGAAACACACATACACAGACAAAAAAACCGTTCGCATAACTTTTCCTGTCTAAAAAATAATAAATCTTAGCAATGCAAAATAAGTGTGCAAACATCTATAATTTTAGTAAAAAAATAGTGAGCCGGCGTGTGCTTCATACGTGATTTCTCAATATTTTAAGCTTATTCAAAGATTGCATTTATTCCTAGACCTTGAAATTGAATATAAGAATAAAAATAATGAAGGTTTTGATTGATTATTGTATGTTAAAAAGTTAAATGAGGTAGACGCGAACTGGCACACCAATTTTATGAATCAGCCAGTTTGCGTCGACGGTGGACGCGAACTCATCTTACTATCTTTAACTTGATCCTTTATTTTATTAGAAGGAAATATGTGATAAGGATGGGGTTTTAATTTATTTTTATTTACCATTATTAATAGGCTTACTAAAATTGCCAATTTGCGTCCACATAATTATCGTAATAGAAAAAGTTATAGGTACCTAGATGTCGAAATTTACCTGGATGCAAAACTGGATGGATGGATGAACCAGTTTGCGGCTCTTGTGTATTTGAACACTTAATCTTGATTAACTCTTCTTAAAATAAGATAAATCAGACAGTCTTATATAGGTAGATGGCAGTCGATAGAATGCGTTGCAACATCCCTTCGGGACTAGCACCTGCTACTGCTCCGGAAAGGAATTTATAGTTTCTGATTTATTCCAGTTGTACAGAAGCAGCTGTAGAAAAAGTTATAAATAAATTTAACTAGGTTTATAACGGCAAATATGTAAGCATATTAAGGCTCGTATCCCCCAAAGAAGCTGACAAAGGTGCAACTACGGTAACAACGATTAGCCTAATATACTTAGTCCCACAGTGCTATAGGTGGCAAACCTATTGCTAACCGAGCATATATTCTATCCTGGGTGGCGATATTTTTATTAGAAAATAAAAATGACAAAGCGATCTGTAATAGGCAGAAGCGCACAGTGCTAATTTTTATTCAAATAAGACATGCTTACTTTAAATCTTACTAGTATAATATAAATGTGAATAAAAAGAAAAAAACTCTTTCACGCTCGAAACGTTGGAAGGATTTGACTGAAATGTAAAACACAGATAGACTTTGAGCTGAATTGACACATGGCCACTTTTAATTCGGTGCTCTCAACGAGATCCTGGAGAAAACGAGGACGAAGCCGCGAGAAATAACTAGTAATACTATGAACACTTAAAGCAAGAGTAAAACTCACGCGAGCCTCACCTGTATTTTTAATATAAAGTTTTCGTGTGTAATTTATCAAGACGGAAGATTAACCAATTGGGACAATTCAAGTTTTTACTTTCTAATTTTTTCGGCTTTGTCTTACAATATTACATATTGCATTTTATTAAAATTATAGCCACATGTGTGAGGCTGAGGCCGCTGAATTAGAATACAGCTCCTCTAGGCTGCATTCCAATTCAGCGGCCTCAGGGAGTAGCAGAGGTATAAACTTGTGTCCTACATATGAGACACGACCACTACGACTTATTTTTCTTTAGTTTTAGATTTTCTGTTTAAAATTTAGGTTTACAATACACATTAGATATCTGGGGTACTTAGTAGTCATTCTATATATATTTACTAGAAAATGGCTGTGATATACGGACACGGTTTCAAAAACGGATTTTCCAAGAGTAAAAAATGCAATCACCTATAGACATCAAATGTGTTAATGTTGCGTTGCCAACCTTAGGCCACGATGTTCAGCCCCCTGTGCCAGTAAGTTTACCGGCTACCCTACCTTCTGAGTGGATCATGATAATGGCGAGCAATGTCATTTCAAGCTCAAATCAAAATTCAACGTAGTTAATTCTGTTGCGTTTGATGAAGACTATTGAATCTTGTTGTTTTCGATTGTCGAATTTCGTAAAAAAAATTAAATTACATAATTTACATAGGAAACCAAAAAATATCTCAGTTTTCAATTCCAACCTTGAGCAAAACAAATTACTCAGTCAGGTAACTTCTAAAGCTTAGGCGTATGGAAACTACAAAACATGGGAAGCCAAATAAAAATACAGAGTGTGTGACAGAGACAAAATGATAATAGCATTGAAAGTAACGTTACTAATTGGTATAACGATATGTTCTTACCGGTAATTCTTAGTGAGTACCGGAACGTATTACGTTAGCGATACTAAATTGTAACGAAATCTGCAACAATATTTGAAGTAACGTTACGCTTCATGTTACCGCTACCTCAAGCGCGAGCACGTAACGTTACAGAAAAATACCGATATTTCGATCCCTGGTGGTAGGTACATAGAGTTGTGTGAATTTGCTGAGCTCAATATTTGTTCTAAGTGAACGGCCGTAGTGACACGGAGGTCCAAAAATAAGAGAATTTGAAAATTGGCAAAGACGATGATTTAACAGTACAGTCCATTACAATTAATAGTAGGGAAGCCCAAGAGGCGATTGGGGTAGATATTCGGGCGCGTCAAGTTATGACATGTAGAGATACCTCGTACCATAGTTAAACATCTCTATTATTTATATATCTAATGTACATAAAAAGACATAAGTGTAGGGTTTAAGTTGTCGACAATTTTTAGCATAAAAACTTTTAAACTAAATGTTTAAACATTTAGTAAATTTTGCAAGTAAAGTGCCCGACTAGGAAGGTCAAAAACTTTCAAATAACAAGTCACCTGTGTTCATTACTCATTACGGCGAACTTATTTCCACCGTCAGAGACATATTAATCATGTGAGACACTATCAATATCTGATGCGTTTACGTATGTATGATTAAGTAACCAATTTGTACTTTTAGTTTTAGACGCTTCCTGTACTACCCCTAAAAATATAAACTTCACATGACCTTTTCTGATTTCCACCATTTCATCGATATACCAATTGAAGTGACTGCACATAATATAGCAATGTGGGCTCCATTACCGTTACACATATTGGAGTAGTAGAATAATGTAATACACAATGTATACAATTGTCTGGTGACCATGACTTGTAGCGCTCTTTGGTGGAGGCTTACGTCCAGCAGTGTACGTCCTCCAGCTGATGATGATGATGTGTACCTACAATCTATATCTACACTTATAATAAAACTTCAGAAGAGTGATTTCTGTATGATGCAGATATTAGATAAAAAGTAGCTGCAAGAGACTAAAAAAGTACAGTACACATTTTTTGCATTTTTAAAATTTTTGTCTCACTGTATCCTAGAGATTCACTCCGAAGGTACAGAACTGATTGTAAAGAAACTTGGTTGGTAGGTAATTTATGATCCGAGTAATGATATAGGACACTGTTTAACCCACTTTCCAAAGGGGTTCCCATAAGAGAGGTAAAAGTCTAAATTCTGTTCTGGTTGGGAGTGTAAGTGGGCACTAAACCACCTCATTCTTTAATGGGATAACATACACGCCCCATTCCACTAACCAACCACGAAGTTCAGGTTCAATACCAAAGGGGGCAAGAATTTGTGTGATGAATAGGTATTCAGATGTCAGCATTTCCAGGTCTGATGTTTATGTAATTTATTCTGATAATTTCTTACCACCAGGAAATCTGTGTGCTTGTTTGCCTTTCAATTTTATAAAAAAAATATCTGTTTAAGTATTTCTATGTATTAGAAAAGTTGAGTAACACCAGTAACACAAGCATAGTCAAACCTGGGTAAGTGAAGACTAGATAAGTGAGTAAACTCTATAAGTGAGAGTAAAAGCCAGGACCCGTCATTTTAAGCTCCCAAAACCTCTATTAGCGAGAAACAGAAACCTCTGTAAGCAAGAGTCAATTCTCCTGCATGGACCTCCGTAAGTGAGACTGCTACTTATCTAGACCTCTATAAGTGACAGTTGAGCTTTATTTATTTATATTATTCAGGAGGAATATACGACAAAACAAATTACAAATTTAATATCTGCTATTTTATGACTCATTCTTAGCTTTCGTGAAACTTTCTACCTTTGTTTTGTATTGTTTTCTCGTCAATATTGTACCTATTCTATTTCGTGAAACTAAATAACATTATCATTTTAACACATTCTTTTCAAATGGACACGTGTGCTTGTGTACTGTACTGTAAGTCGGATTTACTCAGTCAATAGTAATTATTTACTATATTCATACTTGATGTGACCTTTATAAGCAAGAAACGCTATCCATGTACCTGCATTAGCGAGAAACTTGGGTTAGTGAGAAACCTCTATTAGCGAGAATGAGATTGTGCTGCCCTGAACTCTCGCCTATCCAGGTTTGACTGTAATTTACTTGTGGGTTCGATTCAATTTGTGGATATTGTTCCGGGATACTTATGTCTTAGTGAACTTTTTAGGTAGTTTTCAATAAATCAACTAAAGCAAACTTTGCGTCCGCTCTCTGCTTAGCAATGACAACCCATTGAGACCTCTGATGCTGAAATGCAATGTCCATTTGTTCTATTTAAATTATCACCTTGTTTCTTTCTATTCCCTTGTGAAATTACTAAAATGTTGACAAACAGCTGCTAAACTATCAATTACATAGTAACAAAGGTATAATAATTTTCAAGTTCTACAAAAACCACAAATTAACAAAAAATTTAACAAATGGAATCAAATACATGAGCTAAATAGGTAAATAATGAAAGGAAAACTTTTAAATGAATTCCATTCAAACTTTTACCCAATTCAAACTAAGTTGAGCGGGAACTCGGTTCTAATTTAACTTTTCTAAGGGGACACGAGAAACATTGTTTGACATTTAGTTTGAAACTACCAGTCTAATACCTACTGATTGTTTATTTAAACCTTATACTTAGCAAAATGTAATTGGGTTTTTATAAATTTAATGGTGATCTATTAGACATACAAAATGACTTAATAATTATAAATATGGACTTTGTTTGATATTGTTGTTAATATTATAGTCTGTATCCCATTGTAATAAAAACTATAATACTAGTTTATACTTTAGCATACTTTAGTCCGTGTTTATAAATAAGACAGCTAATGTCTATAGATTGTGTGATATCTGTCTCTTACCATTAGGATGGCCGTGTGCATGTAGGCTGTCTTACTATATAAATAAAAAATAGTATTCTTTCTAAAAACAAAAATTCCTGTAGAAAAAAAGCAAAGCATAACCAGAAGACTCATTTTTACTGGTCTGTATAAATAATAAGTTGAACACAATAAAACTAAACAAAACCAACTTTAATTTCAATATTATGCCATCTAAATAAATAATTAATGTGTAGTTTTAAGTATAACTCAAAAAGCTCTAAACCAACTGTCAACTATTTTATATACCATGGTTTCATCTTAGGTAAAAAATTGTCAAAACCTGACTATTATGCAGAATGTGTTTTCAACAAAATAAGGACCAAAAAGAATGAGGTTCTCAATTTGATGTGATATATTTATGATATTTATATGGTAGATTGTTCAACATAAGGAATGTGTTATCCTTTTTGATTTACTTCAATTTAATACATTTGTATATTTCAAATATGTAATTAACTTTCTGCATGTTTTCCACACAAGTCTTTTGGACTTAAACATGAAATGAATTAGGACTACTAGTTATACTTACTAATACTTATATACTTAGTAATCAGTATTATAAATAAAAAACTACCATGCACACTGTCTTTTTATAGGTAGCACAGTCATATCAATTTTGAAATACTGGTAGAGGTAATAGGTTTTACAAATGTATATAGGTAGTAGATAATTGTGCTCCGCCTTAATATGGGTTTTAGCTATGACAAAATTTGTTTATTAATCATTTCGAGTCTTTCACATTTTTAAGTACCTAATTATTATATGGCTTTTTAAAAAAAAACATTATGAATATATTGTTAAAGTAAACTGACATACAAGACTCAGAATTTAGAAATACAAACAAGTTTCTTGGCAAGTATATATCTGGAAGTTTTGTGATAACAGTGATAGTCTCTGTCTTTAGTTTTATAAATAAATATTTTAATAAAATATTGATACTTACTGTTGAATATAAATGTAATAGAATAGTAACTGTTTTAGTAAAAACTTTAAAACAAGATTAGTAGGGTGATAAAAAAACAAGATTTGCTGTTTTAATTGTGTTTTATACTTTAACCATTGTCTTTTTCCTGTTACAATTGGAGTTGAAATTTTAGTTTAGAAGATTATTTAGTGTTACATTTCTAAGTGTAAGTGACCAATAATGCTTAGGAAACTTCTAAACAAACATTCTGCAGTTCAAATTGATAGAAACAGTACTAATTCTAAAAACTACAAACGCATAAATTAGGAAAGTGAAATGGCAGCAAACCACATTAAAGTGTTTGTAATTTAGGCATTTTGTGTATTATGAGCAAAAATGACACTAGCACAACCAAGCAAAATGCAAAAGAATAAATGGATCTATTCTCAGTTTTTCTGCATATCACTAGATGTTGCCTGCCAACAAAATAAAACGCAAGCTTATTTTCAACAGAAATGCAGCAATATGGGTATCTGATAGTAATAAAGATAACGACAAGTAAAAGATAAACTAGAACAGTAATTTGATCTAGAGGTAAATAACATTTGTTTGAGATACAAGTTTAAATATTAACTAAGTTTATTACAAAACTTCTTTGTTAGATATTGGGGTAAACTTTCTATCACAAGTAGGTCAGCGTCCCACCTTCACTAGAAAACCGCATGGACCAAACCTTTTTCAGAGTAATTTCTGGAAAGCAGTCATGCGAAGTAAAGATTCTTAGTGACCCTGAACATTCGTGACATCGATAAAACTATGCACATACTTCACTGAAGACCCAAGCAGAGATTCCACCGCCGCGGCGCATTCACAATTCACATCACCGATCACATCAGTGACGCTAACATCTTACTACAAATTACGGCTTAGAAGTTATGTTTACCGACAAAAGTGAACATGCAATGCTTTCAGTATTCGTAAATATCAGTTTTTAGCAAGTATAAAGGGTACTTACCGTTAAATAAGTAGAATCCAACAACAAAGAATAACCAGCCACGCGCTCCAATTACAGGGCACACACAAATCACGATATCACTAAGTACAGTAGTCTAGGTATTACACTGTAATGTTTTTTTAGCTTACTGCCACAGTTAGAGCAAATGTAACAAAGTTTTTCAGTCCTATCGATGCCGTAAACACATAACCGGGAAAGCAAACCCTGAAACACCGCCAGCTACGTACAAAATGGCGGATTTGCGTAAATGCGAGTGACGCGGTGACGCGCCGACAAAGCATAGACCATAGACTAAGGCTCTATAAGTTTTATGCTAGCATCTTTCATCACATACAGCCTCGTTCGAAAATAAAATTTTGATCCTACAGAGTACAGACTACTAAAGTACCACCAATATCCATCCATTATTTAATAGTCTAACCTAAGAAGCTTATGGTACTAAATTGGAGAGGAAACCAACTAACAATATTGAAGGCAAAACAAATCGGCCTGTACGAGTAGCTCGCGTGACTTGGGTGTCCATATTATATCACTGAATAATATTGTACAGTTTTATTTATTCAACGGTTGTTTAACCCCTAAATCGAACTCGGACTGCAATTCTGGCCGAAAAGTACTGCAGAGTGGGCTAGGCCCTAGGGCATTCCCTGGAGGCGTTATATTACGTACCTACCGATCCGCCCTCGTCAATACGTAAAGGAACAGTTGCGGAGTTAGGGATAGACGAATCGAGGAACAGAGAGTGCCAAATAGGCAAATGGAATGTGAGGGAATGGAATGGAATGTGAAATGGAAGTGGCAGTGATTCCGATCTTGTGGTAGGTAGTTTATAAAAATGTAAACGCACAGAAGTACGCCTTGTATGGTCCGAGTGATTAAAGTTTTTTCTGATTCTGATTCCATAAGTGAATAAGAATGAATTAAATGATGTAATTGGTAATGGATTAAAGACGAAGATAATTATAATCAATAAGATTTAAGAAATGAGACTTAGTACTTTAAAAAAAAACCATTAGTTAGTTAACACATAGGTACTAAATCTATGAGTTAGCATTACATTGAGTGACCAACGTAAGGTCACGTAAACGTCAGTTTTGACATAAGTAGGTACCAATCTCTTTCTTTCTTTCTTTAGGTTTTGGCCTTCACGTTAGTATTTAGCCATTAGTCAAGTAGAAAATTGCATCGAATTTTATATCATTTTCAATTAATTATAATTACTCATCAGTCATAAGTCGTCAGGAAGTCATGTCAGGCTCTTAAGTAAAGCGGTGGCTCATTACACAAGCTCTGTAATGAGGTTTGGCGGCAACGATGAAATACACGATACGCCAATTTCTTAATAATTACTTCATTTGTGCTCTTTCACTGAACAAAATTGTACAAAATGCCACCAAAATTTACTAATTTCACTCAATATTAACACGAAATTCAATAATTATGAAAAAATTCGACCATCCTTTCTCTCGATGGCGCCAAAACTCTCGGTACCAATCTCAAAGATGAAATAGGGCTGGGAGAGTTTTGGCGCCATCGTGGTTAAAGATGATCGCTATTTTTTATAATTATTGAATTTCGTGTTTATATTGAGTAGAATTGGTTAATTTACGTTTGAATTAGATTAATTTTGTTTTGTAAAAGTGCACAAATAAAGTAATCATGAAGAAGAAGTGTGTCGTGTATTTCCTCGCTGCCGCCAAATCTCAATAGACGAGCTTGAGTAACAAAGCCACCGTTTTATTTAAGACCCAGACATGACTTTGTAAATAGTGACTAATGACTGAAATAAAGACTTAATTGTTACCAAAGACGCCCAACGTTGCCCATTAACTACGTCCCTTATTTCCTCTCTTCAAAATGGCGAGATGTCATTGGAATATGAAGAACCTTCTCAATAA
This sequence comes from Calephelis nemesis, assembly GCA_002245505.1. NCBI lineage: Eukaryota > Metazoa > Arthropoda > Insecta > Lepidoptera > Riodinidae > Calephelis > Calephelis nemesis. Next base: position 188,681 of record NJDD01005252.1, read on the forward strand.
AAAACATGAACTTTTAAAGTAAATAGATGAAGTAGACCCCGTCATTAAAAAAATATTAGAATGGGTTTTGGAAGAAAAAATCTGCTAGCCAACTCTCAATTTGGTTTCCGCAAGGTCTTGGGACCCTTGACGGTATAAGTATCCTGATCACTGACATAAATGTTAAGAAGGTTGTATATGGTTTTTTTACTTTTATATTTTACTCTTAGCCGTTTCCTAGCAACTGTATTGTTTTATAAGAAATATATAAAAGAGTATTTATATTCCAAAGTTATATTCTTTGTCTTGTTAAAGAGTATTCTTTGATTCTTTGTATATTAATGTCAGCCTGAAACCAGTCATTGCATAATTTTCCTAAAACTAATTTCTTAAAGTGGTAGCAGAGATCATGGAAAATGCTGTAGTGAATGCTGCAAAAGTTCAAGTGGGCAAATTAGACCCTAACAATTATAAAACTTGGAGGTACAAAATACAAATAGTGCTAAAGACAATGCCGGGATGCTTTGAAATTCTCGATGGTAGAAAATGCAAACCAACCGTGGCGTCTACAGCAACAACCGAAGAAAAGACTAACTGTAAATTGGACCTTCAAAGTTACGAAACCTTGAACAGTGCAATCTTAATCTTGCTAACAACGAACATGTCCGACGACATTCTACAGAAAGTCTTGCGATTCGATAACGCCAAAGATATGTGGGATGAACTAGAGCGCATATACGGAGGTACGTGTGTTGATAAAACCTATGACCTTTGCCTGAAATTCTTCAGCTATAAGAAGGAAAGCAGCCATGACATAATAACGCATTTGTCAATTTTGAAAAATATTTGGAGTGAAATGTGTACGGAACTAACTACAAACAGAGGCGAAACTACCAGAAATTCTCCTAATTTGTAAAATCCTGGACACCTCACCCACAGAATATTTTGGATTCAAATCAAGTTGGCTGTTAATTTCAGAAAAAGAACGCTCTATTCAAAATTTGACTAATCAGCTATGTGCATATGAAAGGGCCTTAAGTAAAAATAATGGATATGACAAAGGAAACGGGATTAATTCAGAAGCTTTATATGCAAAGACAAACCAATATAAGAAAAATAATTATATCAAGAAAAATTTAAAACGTAATTGTTGTAAAGAAAAGGGGCACAGAGTCAGAAGTTTCAAGAAATGGATCTAAGATGGCAGACCGCCCAAGGAATCGAATTCTGTAAACATGAATCTGACAATAATGACATTAAATTTGGCAGACTTTAAAGAAACAAAAGACACCGAAAATTGGTATGTGGACAATGGAGCCACCAGCCACGTTACTAATAGAGGAGATCTGTTTCATAATTTTACATATTTTAAAAGCCAGCACACAGTGACCGGCGCAAATGGCCAATGTATAGAAGCCCTGGGTATAGGAAATTTACTAGCAGAGGCAGATGGCAATGGCAAATCAGAACAGATACTGCTAAAAGATGTTTGGTACGTTTCTAGCATTAGTAGAAATTTATTCTCAGTACTTGCCACTCATGACAGAGTAGATAATAGTATATTTGAATCTACTACATTAAATTGTACACTTAAAATAAATGGTCAAACAAAAGTTATTGGCAGTCGTGACAAGTTTGATGGATTATACAAACTCAAGCTGAGATGTTTAACTACTTTAAATTTATTGCAGTTGTACTATGAAAGGTTTGGTCATCAAAATAAAAGTCATGTGAAAATACTCATAGAACGAGAGTTTAACATTAAATCGGTAGCAACAAAAGAGCTCTGCGAAGGTTGCATCTTTGGTAAAGCTCACAGATTAAAGTTTGGAACCAGAGAGAAAGCAACACGCCCAGGAGAATTGGTATACGCAGATGTGTGTGGACCATTTCCTTACTCAATTTCAAAGCTCAGATATTTTGTGTTATTTAAGGATGACTATACAAAGTACAGATTTGTATATTTTATGAGAGAAAAAGCTGAAGTACACGCAAAGCTGTTATTAATGTTAACTGAAGTAAAGGCAGCTGGATATATTGTTAAAGAATTGTTAAGCGATAGTGGGGGTGAATTCCAAACTAGCAAAGTACAAGCCATTCTCGTAAAAGAAGGAACTAATCAACTGTTTACGATGCCGTACACTCCTCAACAGAACCCAACTGAGAGAGATAACCGGACCGTTGTAGAAATGGCGCAAAGTCTGATGCACGCACATGCTCAGATTCTTACAGCTTTATGGGCTGAAATGATCTCGACAGCGGTATATATTTTAAACCGAAAAGGTACTTGTATTGATGACAAATCACCTTATGAGCTATGGCACCGTAAGAAACCGAGATTGAATCATTTCAGAATAATTGAATAAAACTGTTATCCCCATATTCCTAAAGAAAGAAAGATAAAGTTAGATCGAAAAGCACAAAAAGAAATACTAATCGGATATGACTCTGACGATGGCAATCGTATATGTTATGACGCTATACTATCTTCTTCGCAAGATGAACTTGAGAAAAGAAATCAAGAAGCAGAACAACTGAGTGAAGACCTACTATCCGAGGAAAATGGCAACAACACAGTAGAAACAGATGACGTCTACGAAGAGGCAATAGAACCAGAAGATGAAAGTGATTTTGGTTCACCTCTTTCGTCATCAGATATCGAAGAAGAAGGTAGAATGACGCTAAGGGAACGTTCAACCCTTAAGCCACCCGCTAGATATAAAGAGTTTGTCTGTAACGTTTGTTCAAACATAAATCCAATTTATGATTTGCTGCTGACTGAACCAAAGACTTTCAAAGAAGTAATGGCATCTAATGATTCGGAAAAATGGCGTAAAGCAATGAATAGCGAGATTAAATCCTTACGAGAAAATGAAACATGGGAAATGATAAACTTACCTGAAGGAAGAAAAGCTATTCCCTGCAAGTGGATCTTTCGCATTAAAACAAATCGTGATGAATCTATAGAAAAATACAAAGCTCGTCTTGTAGTTAAAGGCTATTCGCAGAAGTAAGGAATAGATTATGACAAAACTTGTAGTCCTGTTGCCAAGATAAGCACTATAAGAGCGTTACTCAGTATTGCTGCTGAAGATAATCTTGTACTCTCTCAATTTGACGTATCTACAGCGTTTCTGTATGGTTCTCTTGAAGAAGAGATTTATACGAAACCGCCTGAAGGTTATTCAAATGAGAATGGAAAGGTTTGCAAACTCAAGCGGAGCCTGTATGGTTTGAAACAAGCACCGCGTTGTTGGAACTCGACCATAACGGGGCATATACAGAAACTTGGCTTCATACAATGTAAGAGTGATCCTTGTCTTTTTAAAAGAGGAGAAGGTAAGAATAATATTATATTAGCTTTGTACATGGATGATGGTTTGATAGCATCGACAAACAAAGAAGAAGCTAATAAGTTTTTTGAAGAGGTGAAACAACGCTTCAAAATAACGACTATATGTGGGTCTTACATTCTTGGCATTGAAATAGAACAGCTAAAAGATGAAATAATAAAAAGTGATCAGAAAAATTACACAAAGCGATTATTAGAACACTTTGGTATGCAGAATAGTAAAGCAGCTGTAACTCCGATAGTAAATGAAAGTAATTCTTTAAAATAATACGACAAAGCTCGCAACTTCCCTTACCGTCAAGCTGTTGGTGCACTATCTTACCTAATGGTAGGTACTAGACCAGACATTGCGTATGCAGTTGGGGATGTGTCACGAAATCTTGAAAATCCAACTTCTGAAGACGTAACAAGAGTGAAGCGAATTTTACGCTATCTCAAGGGAATCATAAACTATGGAATTACATATAAGCCTTCCACTGCAATTCCTCGCTTACAACGTTTTAGCGACGCTGATTTTGGAGGTGATTTGACAACTGGACGCTCAACAAGTGGCATAATATGCTTGTATACCAACGGCGCTATTGCATGACAAAGCAAACGACAGACCTCGATTGCCATATCCTCCACAGAAGCGGAAATAATAGCTGCTAGTGAAGCCACTCGCGAGATCATATGGCTGAATAGAATCATGCGATTCATACATGGTGGTATGATAAAAACCCCGCATCTTCATGTAGATATCAATCAGCATCAATCAGCAATAAGATTAGCCTATGATCCACCATGTGAATCACATCAACGGACAAAACATTTAAATATACGAAACTTCTTTATAAGGCAATGTGTTCAAGAAAAGGCTTTGGATGTCATTAAAATAAACACAAAAGATCAGTTAGCTGATTTTCTAACAAAGACTATTTTCAAGCCTCAAATGCAGAAATTGTGTCATTTAGCAGGAGTTTCGTAAGAACATACAGTTTCTAAAAAGGAGACGGAATGTTGAGAAGGTTGTACATATATGGTTTTTACTTTTATGTTTTACTCTTGACTGTTTCCTAGCAACTGTATTGTTTTATAAGATATATATAATTATTAATGTCAGCCTGAAACCAGTCTTTGCATAATTTTCCTAAAACTTATTAAAGATTTCTTAAAGATATTAACATACTTATTATATAATAAATTAATAAATTGAAAATGATAAATTGACAAATGTAATATCATTAATTAGCGTAACTAAATTAACCGAATTTATTTAATTGATCTTTTATTTATTTATTGATTATTATCATATGAATAGTATTTAAGATATTGTTAATAATAATATCTAGCAGTATAAAAATTATCATATTATTATTACAAGTACAAATAAATTTTACAATGAACTTAAATAATGAAAAAAAAATGAACATAAGCACGGCGAATCCCACATCTAGTCATAATTGCGATAACGTTTATCCGTGTAGCAAGCGGTCGGCCACTGTCGCCACTATGGGCAGCAGACAGAGTCACGGTAATATTATATATACAGTATTGTAACTTGGCCGTGTCCTTGAAATAAGCGCCTAAAGAAGCGCGGTACGTAAGCATGAGATGGCGCTGTCGCTGTAGTTTTGAGATTTCAAATTTATTACTTTTTCTTTATTAGCACATATACTTAGTATTTTAAAATATTAATATGATTACATAAAATACTTTGTGAATTGACTAGAAAGTGTTCAATTAAAATGCAAGTTGTTTTTATGATTGACAGACTCAATTAAAAAACCATGATTATGTATGACGTGACTTTATAACAAATCTGTGAAAAATATTTGCATCTTGACTGAGATGTAAGAAATGCTTTATAGTGTTATATTTGAGAGTATAAAAAATCCGCATTCTACTATAAAGTTTGATCTAAAATTGTTTTGGGAAACATAGACAAGGAGGAAAAAAAGGAATATCTTTTACTTGGTTATGGAAACCTGAAGCTACTTTACAATTTATATGTTTAGTTTTAAATGAAGTTCGAAATATATATCCTCCACTTTGTCTATATTTTCCAAGAAATCATCGCTGGGTACAAATAAAAAAGTTTGCGAAGTATTCTTACTATAGTCCCGGTACCATAATTAATAATAAAAATATTCTGTAATCTAAAAATAGTTATCTCTGGGTGCGTTATTGAGGAATTCATGCAACCAAAAAAAGTACAATATATTCTACTTGTCATGTTAAATAGCTATTCGTACTTATAAAAACCAGCACACCGTTCGTTCGTTACTGCGGCACACTTCATTCTGTGTGTGTAAAAAAAATGTAGAAATGTTATGTACAAAGTAATCCGATAGCACTAAACGTGTTTCCCACTTTCTGTTACTATCGTAGAAAGAAGATAGCGATAGTTTAAAACTAGTTTAGTAGGTGCACAACAAAACTACTAACTGCGATATGTTCCAGTTCGAAAGGTAGGATAGCCGGTATTCTTGCACAACTGGCCTGACACCCCAGTTTTAGGACAGCGACGCACCTGTAACATCTAAGGTGCCGAGAGGCACGGCTGTCTCTTACCATCAAGACAGCCGTGTGCTTATTCTTTCTCCTCTCATTTAAAAGTCTCTGAGTTAGCGTCTAAAATAGGACGATTCAAGCGTTTTATTAGATGCAAAATAACTAAATATGTAACCTTTGAATCTTTACTTACTGGTGACTACGTGAGACCACGGTATTTTTTTTGTTATGAGTTAGGACAATTTAAATGCAAATAAACACACACACTCCGTGGAAGAAAGACATCACCTATCACCAACGGTGGAATGATCCGCCGGTCAATGTTCAGTTACTCGCGAAAATTATCTCAATTCGCTATTTTTTTATATTTTAATGTAAATACGTGATTTAAATAATTCTACACTCTAAACAGCACCAGGATGGTGCAGATCAATAATTTTATGGTTGCAAGAATAGATAAGACTGTGGACGCCAAAATTCTAAAATCTAGCTTTAGCCAGGGGCCAGGGATGTTAGCCTCGTACGAGCTGCTTATATGAAATCCATTGCCCTACATACTTTTATGACCCAGGAGCAGGACGACAAAAACTTTAAATGATTAAAGATGTCACGGGCTTCTGGTGATTACGAACATTTTAATTAAGTATTTAATGACCGTTCTAATAAACAATGATTATGTTGAATGTTAAAAAGTCATTAAGCAGGTAGGTACTACAAGTTTAATGCGTGTTCAAATATTAGCGTTTAATGGCCTTATTTGATGCAAGAGCGAGACAATGGCGATGGCAACGGTTGTAAGAAGCCTTTGTCCACCGACGGACAGATTAACATTGGCGTTCACGTGTAAGAATATAACTGAAAATACAAGCACATCAAACGAAAAAAAGGGAATTAAATAAAACGACTTTAGAAATAAAAGTGGCGTAAAAAAGAAAAAAATAGGCGTAAAACAAATTTTAAATGAAAGAACTTTTTCATATTCCATTATTTAGTTCATTTAGTTATGTATCTTATCTAGGAAGGCAATTTCCTAATTCGGGGCAAATAGAAGAAATGTTATTGTTATGTTGGAAGAGGCATTATCTATATAAGTCTTGACGTGTCTCAAGAAAAAAAAATATTTAAAAATATTTGCTGGAAAGAACAAATTTAAAAAGTAGCACACGGCATACAACCGTTCCGTAAGGAGCCAACCACGCATCTAGGCCGTGCGGTCGGTAGTTACAAAATCCAATTATTATTATTTATGACTAGTGTTCTTTGGCTGGGCAGCATAGTACCTATCTTGTAGAGCTAACTTAGACCACCGCGACCGCTTTCGTCTCATGACAACTTGCCGGCTTTGCACAACAGCTGTGGTCGCAGTATTCGATCATTTGATGTTATTTTAAAAGTGCGATATAGGCTATCTAATAATGATTTTTTTAAATTCCTGAGATAAGCACGTTCAAACAAACAAACTCTTCAGCTTTATAATATTAGTTTGAACTGATTCTGTGATAAATTTGAATTTGCACAGAAAAATGTGGCATAATGATGTATCTACTTACTTCAAACGACTTCATTTGAAAACAATTATTGCATTGGCGCATATTTCTTAAAAATCTTCGAGATTCATTAGAATTGCACAATCAAAGAGACTTTAACGGCTCAGCTGGTTCACCAAGCATATCTTACCATTAGCACAACCCTGCGTTTCATCTTTGAATTTTAAGGGATCACGCAGCTGATGTTTTTTATTAATTTGTCCAATTATAATCAAAAGGGTATTTTTATACATACTGTAACGTATGGTGATAATCGAATCCTACATTAACAAAAACATTCCTGTTAAACCTACTGAAAATGCTTCTACGTTGAGCTTGACGCTGAGCGCTAGCTGATCTTCTCTCTGGCGTCTGTGTAAATGTCTCCTAATTTCTTAAAGACGCTTGACGGTCAGCCTGTTCCGCAAGTCTTTTTTGCGTCTG
>NJDD01005255.1:5832-24896 GCA_002245505.1 Calephelis nemesis
ATAATTCTAATGGAGAATTCATTTGCGCTCCAATGGGTCCTAATAATCATTTGGACGACAAAGGTCAGTGATATTAGCACTATTTACGTCAGGAGAATGGCCGATCTGCGAATGACGAGATCATCGTTTGTTATTATTTGTTATACGTTTGATATTTTTTCAACGTTGCGATTTATTGCTTAAATTTTATCAATAGGGCAAGTTTCTACTACAGTTAGAAATGGTGGTACTAGTACAATACACCTTAGACAAATCTGCCTTTTCACTAAACAATCTCTACCCCTTTTTAATATTAGAATGGCAGATGAAAGTTTTACAAAACAGATATATAATGTAAATCTGAATTGATTTAGGTATTCGAGGAGACCTATGGTGACATTTCTTGGTCAAATTTCCCAGGTATTATCAGAAGGTGATAGATAGGTAGAACACTTCATGTGGTCACAAAGGCGAGAAATTTTAGCGTACTCTACCTACCATTAGAGGGCATTGACATGAAGGTATTTATGTATGTAGGATACTGAATTCTCTGTTATGTATTACCGTCGAGGGCTAACGACACATTAATGGTTTATTTATTTAAAATATCTCATTATGCGGACTATGTGCAAAAACATATTTAACTATTAAAATGTATTATCATAAGCATACATTAAATGTTTAATTGAAATTCATAAAATTAGCGATGTTTTAAAAGAATTATGAAACTGAAGAAATCTTCAGGTTTTTCAGTTTTAAAGGATACTAGTGGTCGCCCGTTGGTCAATATTTGACCATAATAAATTTTAATATCTTGTTCATAATAACGTCATCTTTATTTCTCAAGACCAACTACTTTGTTTCCAAACTTTTTAGTACGCCATCTGTGATCTTTTATCGTTATCGTCAATATATTTGTTTGTGTGTGTCAAATGCATGGTAGTGTAAGTAATGCTATATTTATTGATGTACTTTATTAGTATTATTATTGAAAAATATTAGCGTTCTGCACTTCTCCTACACATAAACTATAATTGTGTCAAATTTGATGGTCCTCCGTTAGCTCAATTTTCGTAAAAAGGGTCCAAAGTTTTGGCATCACGTATTAATATATAATTTTTTCGAAAGCGGGAGTTCAATAATATGTAAGTCGTGTTTCCTATTAAAATTATGGCAATTACTATCGTATAACTACATAATTCTTACACGCACACATGGGAACATAGAAAGCAAACATTCTTCCTAGACTATTTAAAATCATCACACGTTGGTGATTAGTACGGAATGCTGATGAAATGCATCAATCAGGCAGGTTGTTAACATTGAGTTATATATAACATACATACCAGTATATATAAATATCCCTGACACTTTGTACAAGATGAATCTAAACCGATACCGTAATAAATTTATAAAACATCCAGACCAAAAATACAGACATCTAAATGTTCATTATACAAATGCCTGACCCCATCGGGAATCGAACCTGAACCTAGCGGTTGTTCGGTTGCGTTAGGCGTACGCAAACCCTTCGATCAACGAGGCGATTAAGAATAAATTATATCCTAACTTTTAGACGTGGCCTCGCATTTCTTTTCGTTTGAATTATTTTAACTTTCCCACGGGCACTATAATACTGGTCAGGGAAAAATTAAATGTCCACCGGGCAACGGTTCAAATTACCCGTATTATATATTACATTAGTTTTGATACAATCGGTTCAGACGTTTGTTTGTAAATCTCGGACAAACATATTTTCACATTGATGGAGGTTTTGTCTTTAGCAACGGCAACAACAGGTCAACGACTGAGCTCGTAAGGCTATCAGATCTTAACACCGTGGGGTGCCGGCTGCCAACGGCGTTTTCCTCTTCCTCTTTTATGGAAAAGTTAATATTGTGAACGCAATTTAGAAATATCATTTCTTTGGGTATGAAGGTACTTATAAATCCAGAGAATTACATAGACCAGTGGTTCCCAAAGTTGTTTGGGCTAAGACCCATCTAAAAAAAGTTCCCAAACTCGGGACCCATCTGTAGGACTAAGGTTAAACATATTCTTTAATAATTTGTTTCTTTAATTAAGTCTTAATTAAATAACTACATCAAAATTAGAAGAATTAAATTGTCGCTCGTGTGGTGTATTATCGATAGGATTGTGTGTTATTCTACAGGCAGGGTCCACTCAATATTCTTTAGACTTCGACCCATAGTTTAGGAAACCCTGACATAGACAATATCCTTCCAATATTAACTAAATAACTTGAATTTTCGTTCACTGCTACTGAAAACATCTTGTATATTATTTGAAACTGCAATGAGTATACCTAGTATTAATCTAGCGTAACGACTTATAGGGGTTCGATACGGATTAAAACATTGGTTGGAAACATTGGTTAGCATCCATGTGGGACGTAGATTTAATCCAAGTTTTGATTTGTTTCAAAATTTCCACCAAGGTCACCTTTGTGGAAGGCATAGGTAATTGGGGCGTGATTACAACCGTCTGGATAATGCTTTAGGATGCGTCTAAGACTTAACGATAAATAAATGTAAATTAACAAAAATATTATTATTTTTTATTATTTTTTTTTATTATTGGGCGTAAAAAATATTTTTGACTTTACGAATTTAATGTTTTTTATGCCTGACTGTGAAGCGAAGGACTTAGATCATTCCGCTACAGTAACAAATCGATTTTATACTGATTGATTAACGGCCAATGTTAATAATATTTCTCTAAAGATGGATTTCAAGCAATCTAGATAGCTGCGTATCCGCCTGCCTATCCTTTACCTAATTGCCATATTTATTCTGTCCACAGATATGTTATTGGCAAGCGCTAACATAAAAATGGATCAAAATATCAATCTTGGACAGCAAGTTTTGGATTAGGATTGATTATTAATATTGGCTGTAAGCTGATATAGATCACAAGATACATGTCTATATCAAAACTATGTGTAGTTCTGTAATTGTTTATATAGATAAATTTTCAAATTTTAACAATACACAGTACTACTATTTAAATTATGCGCTTCGGATTTACACTTTTTACTGTTTTTACACTTTTATTTTTAAATTGGCTGATCTAATCTAAATTTAAGCGAAATGATGAATGAATTATGTGTAATAACAGCTCTAAATAGATATCTTTAAATTACATTCGGATTTATATAGCAGAATATAGCCGAAGCGCATAATTAAAATAGTACTACTGTACATATTCCTATTACTATTCATGAAGGATTATAGTCATTTCCATCCATGAGGTACCCAGGAAATCACTGCACTCGGCAAGTTTATTTTTTGCTAATTTGCCTGTTGCTTTTTTTGCATCATGACGAAAGTTCATCGACTGATCGTTCAAGGCTATCACAGCCGTCGATCTCGACACTTTAAAGTCGCATAAAGTCTAATGGTCCACCAACGCAGCATTCAACAAAGGGAAAGACATATTAAGTGGTCCATGGTATCAATCAGTCGTATCATAACAATTTCCACAATCAAAGGACATCGCCCGGTCTAGACACACTGATCATTCCGTGGCCGATGACCTCGTGGAGTAAGTCTGGTGGGAACTTGGAAATATGTAGTACTTGCATCTTTGAATTTATATTAGGCGGCTGGCCCGTCTTCGAATAAGAGGCCATTTTTTCTGGTGATAAATTTAGAAGTGCAAGGTATCTTTACGCCTCTATTTCCGTAAATGTAGGTAGAGTTATAGTCACGACCATCCGAAGATACCAGCTTTCATTTTTTTAGACGCCTTTTGCCAACCAGGCACTTATCTAAACCCGGGCAATGCTTCTGGGGGAACTTGGAAATATTTAGTATTATTTGCATCTTTAAACTTATATTAGGCGGCTGTCCCGTCTTCGAATAAGAGTTTTTTCTGGTGATAAATTTAGGCTGTTTGTTAATGATATTGTAGGGTGAGATAAGGATTGGGTATTATTTCGGGTAAAATATTTTTAAATTGGTCCAACAATGCAAACAAACAATCAAATCTCTCCTTATTTGTATAAGTGCAGATGAGAAGTGAACAATAGGTACAGGTGCATTCTAAGGGCTTTGGGCAGTATTTTATTGGAAATTCTATTGTTGTTTCTCTAAATAGCTGTTTAAAACCTCAGTTTTTCGAATGTTTTTCTTGGGATTGGCGTGCAAACTTATTTTATGTAAGCGGAAATATTGATATAATGCGTTGCCAACTCAAAATTGTGGTGTAATTTTTTTTGCGTATATAAGTTTACCAACTATCCAACCCTCTACACCTCCTATTGGTTACTAAGAAACTAATCCACGTTAGCCTCGTTTATAAGTTGCTTGCTAAAAACAGTCGAGTTGAATACATGACTAATAATTGTCATATCGTAAAATATTTGCGGTAATGGAGACATTGTATTTATTTAAAGGTACCTATTTAGAATTGCGCTATTTGTAATTTAGCAGTAAAGTGTATCGTTGCACCTGTATTTCCGTAAATGTAGGGTGAGATAGAGCCACGACCATCCAAAGATACTAACTTTAATTTTTTGATAGATGTCTTTTGCCAACCAGGCACTTATCTAAACCCGAGCAATGCTTCATTAGGAAATTGAAAAAAACTCATCTCATTTTCGTTGCCTGACCTGGGAATTGAACCTGGACCCCATTAATTCAAGTGCAACACCGGACCACTAAACCACAGAGGGGCTACACAATGATGAAGAAATGTTTTTTAATTTTTAAATGGTTACCGCACAATTTGTTTGTTCCCTATTTATCGCTAGACGACAATTAACGACACAACGAGGCATTTGCTTACCAAGTAACTTTGCCAGTACAGTCGCTTGATATACTCCTGAAATCCAGGCGTTGCGTAACCCACAGACGGCGGTCTGCCAACTTATCTCGACAACGTTCATCAAAATTAGGTAACCTTGGCTCGCAAAATTGATACTCGATCACCGTTTTGTTATCTAATTTTCCTTGATTTACACAGGGCTCAATATCTCATCATAAACAAGCCGAAATGCTCTTTAATAAATCGAGGTCAGATATTGAAATGGCATGTACAATTTTGTGTATTATAGTAATGTTTATCATTGTTAGTTTTTTAACCATATGCCGTTTTTTTGTTGCAGGTAATTGACCCTCGCTGGCATTGAGAACACGTTCGAGTCTGTGTAATGTATACTAAGAAAACACTACATTTTCTAGATTTATTAATTTATGAATATTCATACGTAAAATGATACTAACTTTTTTCGTATTTGTGGAAGAAACAATTGTCCCTGTTCGCAAAGATAATTGCTCTTTGTTTTGGTGAAATGAAATAATAAATATCCATAAGTTCTTTTCTGTTAAGATTAGTGCGGAAGTAAAAAATCTAATGTTCATAATGGAGTTTGTTTTTTTAAGGATAAAATTTTCAATTAAACCTTGTCAGGAATAAGAATGCGCTCGTATATGATGCCCCTTTTGATGGGAACATTAAGGGATAGCGCACATTTGTTCAAACCGCAGAGTGTCGGGATTGCAATACACATTGCACATTACACTTAAGCACAAATCCACCTCAATCTGACCTGTCATAGTGTGATTGTACCTTGCAAAATGTATGGTAGCGATCTAGGTGGATTATAGCGGTGATGCGGTAAAAAGGTGTGCACTGTGTCCGTATGGGTACAATGGAACTGGCAACCTATTTAGCGGACAAGCACATCTATCTTCTAATAGTAAGAGATAGCCGCTGTCCATAGACACCATAACTGTTATAGGTGCGTCACTGCTGTCGCAGGGATGTCAGACCTATTGTGAAAGTCTACTTTCCTACCCTCCAAATCGGAATAATATGACTAAGTCATTATGGTAGCAGGAATTGGTATGTTGGTGGATCCCTACCCGAACAAGTTGCCACACTGTATTCTACCACTAGTAGTTTTTTTGGTCGTGACCCATGAGTCATAACCTATAGCTTCTAACGCCTTTTACGAGCTGCTTGGCAGGGAGGCAGATGTAATATTCTATCCAATGGATCCGGACCAACACGGACACTAGCATCACAGCCTTTGTTTAGCAGCGTTTAATTATTAAACTTTAATATCTTTGGTGTTTATGGCAACTGTTTATTTTTTACATCGGGTTAGTATCCATCTGCTTGTTTCAAATTAGACGGAGATCTTATCATTAAAACACGACGGGTTGCACTCCGGGAGTGCCGGCAGAAGTGAAAACTTTAATGTTAACGTTATGATATTTTGGAATGGCTAGGGAATAATTTTGCACGAATTGCTTTAATTTTCACTATGAAAGTACTATCATTTATGGTGTATAATAGGTGAATATTTCATTTATTGCGCTATCGTACACAAACATGACAACACGAACATTCGCGCAAGCGCCCTGCGCTGTCTTATTCGCGCAGGCCAACTACGCCGTCTTATGAATTTTCGTCTTACGAAATTTCAGGTCACGTGTCCTGACGCGAGTTTAGAAGTTTTTACCCATTCCACAAAAAGTGCGCAACGCCACTAAAGAAGTTTTCACTTCAAAACAGCTATACCCAAATTATAGTTTTAATCTGAAAAGCAGCTGTAAGCAGGCTATTTAACTCGAAAAGACCTGACTGCCGGTGGGTAACAATCGTTTTAAGGTAGCGACCGTGTACTGCTGGCGCAATGCATTTCATCTACACAAACGATACAGATATAAATATGAGCATAAAATTAGTTATGAAGTCGACAGTGCACTCAGTCTAAAATTAACGGTTATATTAGTTTCAGTGCTAGAAACTAATTTAACTGTTTCCACTCGACCGCCCCAAGCGTCAGAACTGCGACAATCGAGAGAGAATCTCTTGCGAATTAGTATTATCATTTGCTGTATCGTGTCGTGTTTGACTGAAAACTAGTTATGTACTCGATTGTACATCAAATATTTGCTTGGTTTGTCTTTAATGTTAGTTTCAACTGGAGAAACTAATTTGACGGTTTCGCATTTGACTGTACATAGCGGTATGCGGCTAATCTAATGGTAAGAGTAAACGTTGCTTTATATCACTGATGTTCCAGGCTTGGGACCTGTATCTTTGGCCACCTGTGCAAGTCTATTGGCTACTCTACTCGGAACACGACATTAGAGAGTTCTAAGCCAAACCACCAGGAGTAGATATGAAGGTGGTAAATTCGCAGCTGCTGCACATAACTCTAGTTATAACGACTGAGGTTCTACAATAATCAACGTTTTTTACTAGATAAAGCAACAGTTAGCGATTGGGTCCTTGGGATCATCACATTCTGACGTCGTCTAAATATTTACTATGATAACGGTTGTTCTTTATCTTGTCAATTTTGGAAATCTCTGTCCTAGAAAAAGAACCTTTCCAAGCATCTTTCACGTCAGCCCTTTTTTAGTGAAGCAAGCGAGTGAAATACAAATGTCTAATATCATAATGTCACCCATGGACATCTGCAACACAAGAAGAGCTTAATTAATGCATTGCTGGCATTTAAAAAGGAGATTAATACTCCTTTTTAAAGATCTCACTTCGAAGTTTCCCCAAAGAACTGATTCAGAATGTGAATGCCATTGTTTAATATTTCCAACAAAACCGCACTAACACATTTTACGAAAAAAAGTTTAATAAGAACGAAATTTATCAAATGTCTTTTTCTCTATTTATTTCGTGCACCCAGTTTTTTCTAGGATTTACTCAACCTTTACATTATTATGTTTTTTTTTTCAAATTCAAATCATTTATTTGCAAAATAGGGTTACAAATTGAGTTGTTTAGAAATGGAGTAGATACAAGCCTATTTCAGCATTTTTGGCATGCAAATTTGTTTTCAAAATTGGCTTACAAATTTAAATTTTACCTAAGCATTTTATATTAAAAAATTGTAGCTATATTATTAAACAATACTTAGAAATAATCCTTTTCCATATAACAAGTTACATGTCAAGTACTTGTTTTCTATTGGTCAAAACATAAATCAAATTTAAAATTAATATCTGATCTGATGTGTATATGCATATTCAAAATTGTAATATATAATTTGGCGAAATCCCTTCTTTGTGAAAGATAGTACGTCCATTGTGCCGTCCATAATCCTTGTCTTTAGAAATGGTAATGTGTCATGGTATCCCGTGTTTGTAATGCGCCCGTCCACATTGGATGTCGCGGTGTCGGATTATAATGGTATGTTTCTGCCTTGAGGCTCCCTAGCGTGTAATTGCGAATTAGTATCTCATTTGTTTGTATCATATTAGCTTTGTCTCGAAACCAGTTGTGTACTCGACTGTACATTATATTTTTATCTATAGTACCCGTCACGAGAAGCTATAAATTATGTAAACAAACGTTCGGGAGTTAACAACATTTGGTTCAAAGATAAAAGTTTTTTTTAAATATTTAATTATAAATTCAATTAATTAATAATTTAAATATGTATAATAAATTACGTATGTTTTGACATTTTTTTCGTGGCAAATTGATTTCCTTAGATGTACTGGGTACTGGCTTCATTATACGTTAATACACAATAACAAATAATGGATAAAAAAAATTAAAATTAAGGCAACAATTAACAAAACTAACAACAATAACAAAGTGATAACGAAAAGATAAAAAAAATAACAATAACAACTAAATCCGCGATTTTAACAAAGCAATGAAAAATTCAAAACTCGAATGACGCGTTTATTTCCAAAAGACGAACCGATGGTTTACATTCCCGGCGACCGGCGCGTCCCCGTACCAAGACACTCAAACGTCAGTCGTTAGATATGATCCGACTAAATTAAATAGGTTGTTTCTTTCATATAACCCGTCTATTTTTTATTTCGATTGAATATGGTCAGTTTATTGTTGTCTCGAAGTAAAAGAAAATACTTGGTAAAAGATGTGTGTTTACATAATTTATAGCTTCTCGTGACGGGTACTATAGAAATATCCAACCCGCGAACTTTGTTTCGATTTGAATTGCCAATAGTTTGCATATGGTATGGGAAAAATTAAAAATATTTTTTTCTCTAGTTTCAGTGTTAGAAACCAATTTAATGGTTTTCCACTTGCCTGCCCAAAGCTCTCGTGAACCATGAGCAGTGTTTTGGGACCAAAAAATATTTTCTTATATTAGCCTGCCCGGTGCTGGCACCTAGAAATAGTCTATGTTTGATCTTCGACTGTTTGCATGTCAAATTTTATCAAAAACGATTTAGTGGTTTAGTCTTAAAAGCGTAACAGAAAGACAGACAAAGTTTTGCATGTATATTATTAACATGGTTATGGGCTATAAATTGTAGGTGTATTTAGGCTTAGGTAGAAAGGTAAAGCATTTATTGGTTAGTTTTTTCATTTGCACTCTGTTATCTCTGTACCTAATTACCATAAATTTATAAACTGTCTTGAAACTCTGGGGTATATTTAAAGCCAAATATTCATCCAAAATAACGGTAACATTAATTATCTTCAAAGTTTCGGTGCTAGGAACCAATTTGATGGTTTTCTACTCGAGTGCTCGAAGCGCCTTGACTTGTGAACTTCAAGCGAATGATGAATTAATAATTCTAATTCGCCAAATCCTATTAAAGCTTCTTTTTATTATGCTGGTGTCTATGAAACAAATTGTACTAGTGAATAATTAAAAACACCTAAAATTGGTGATTTTATGCTCACTCGGTAGGTCTGAGGGTAACATTTCATCATGGTAAGTGATTACGGTGACCAACCCCAAAAGATTTATTTTTATGGCAGATTATTTTGGCTTTAAACAACGTATAACCTACAATATTCTATGTGAAAACTGCGAGGTAATTAGGAAAAATAGTATTCTATATTTCCCCATACCGACTGAACTAGTATGACGAATTTGTATTTTTAAGCTAGATTATATTGTAAATATTATTATTGAAAAAAGACAAGCCCGCTGAGTTTCTTTCGCCGGATCTTCTCAGTGTGAGGCCGCGATTCCGATCCGGTGGTTGTTTAAAAAAATGTCGACGCGCACAAATACCACTTGTATGGTTCATGAGAATAAAGAATATTCTGATTCTGATTCTGATTCACTGGATCAGCTAGTCTCATTTATATAAAAAATAATAATATATACAGATCAAATAACTATATCACGAAAAAGCTATTCAAATCTAATGTTTCTTCTACACGGCGACATAAACATAAAATATTGCTTCCAAGCCAGTTGTCTCTTCATAAGCAGTTCTATAAACACAATTCCCCAGGTGGCCTTTATCTCTTTGTAATGTGTTTAAGTGGCTTAAGTTAAAATAGCAATATGGTAACTTATACTAGTCTTTACGGTTTTCCTTAAGTAGAGTTATATGATAAATAAAATAACCATTTAGCGAATTCTCTCTGCTATTAAAATCTCATAACGTTTGTTCTACACGGTGACATTCACATAAAATATATTGCTTCTTAGACTGTTGTCTCTTTATAAGCGAGTTATAAACATAATTCCCCAGGTGGCCTTTATCTCTTTGTGATATACGTATACTAGGGGCATGCTACAAGTATGATGGCCGGTTTGACGTTTGTATTACATAGTTGTCATCATTTGTTTCAAGCACCTGCATTGTTGTTTTTCTGTTGGTCCAAAGGTTGGCTGGTAGAGAATGTTAGCGCATTAAGCTCGCCTTTTGTATAACATATAGAAATATGGTGTACAATAAAGATTAAAATAAATAAATAAAATAAATAAGTAAACAATGATAAATTTGATATTTTCCATCGTCGGCGCTTGGTAAAACTTCCAAATATTCATATTTTTAAATGAAGAAACACTTGTACTGTTTTACGTATCACTTATACTTTATTATTTTATAAATAGCCTACCGGTTTCGCTTTTTACAGCATCATCAGGGCTAGAACTCCTTGTTCCTAGTTAGTTAAAAATATGAATGATAAATTTGTTATTAAAACTTTTTGGTTATAATTTTTTTTTCAATTGTAAATTGATATTTGACTACCTTGTGGATCGGGGATTTAACAGATACGTCGGACGCCTACGATCACCCACCAAGATCGGGTCCGATTACCGACGGGGACAGACATTTGTGTGATGAACATGAAATTTCTATATTTCCGGGTCCGAATGTCTATTAAGTATATTTATTCCTGTATTTGTTAATGTATGTGTAAGTATATTTGACTAGCACCCTTAATCTTTATACAAAGTAAAAAGTAAAATATCTTCACGCCCTTATCCCCGAAGAGGTAGGCAGAGGCACAATCAGGGCACCCACGATTAGCCGAAGACACTAAGTCCCACAATGTGATAGGTACCTATCACCTACCGGGCACGTATCCAATCCAGAGCAACGTTAATTTTATCAGAAAATTAAAAATCAAATTTTGTAACTTTTGTTGTCCCACCTTGGGATCGAACCTGGGACCTCAAGAAGTCAAGTCCGATGCCGGACCGCTAGACAAAAGAGGCGATACAAGCATATTATGTTTATTGTTCTTTTTCTGGGGTAGGTTTAATTTGTGTAAGTTTTTGCTTGATATTATTATTTATTATATCTTATCGATATATATTATATCGTCGCATTACAGTACTCTACCGCTAATGAAATAAATAATAACGGCCATTAAAGTAATTCAATCAACACAATCAGATGTTTGCACTCAGTTCATCTCCATAAAAAATCTAAACTAGCAATTATTCCAGATCAATTACGCAGATTGTTTCACGGCAGGCTTTTAGATAATGAAGTACATCATTGTTGTAGAGACGGCCAGTCTCTATATACATGAAAATGTAACAAAAGAAGTCGGTCAAGAGCGGCCCCGTTGCATGTGATAGTGCATTCGGATCAATATAATAATGTATTTATTAAGATATACTCACGAGTTTGCTTTTATTCGTGAAAAGAACGGCTTAAGTACTTTGATCTATGTACAGTAAGTAAACGAAATATCTAAACTATTACAATACTTTTACAGTCTTATTAATAAACACGGACACGTTAAACTATTCCAAGGTTCAACCTGGTGTTATATCGTCTTAATAAAATCGGAGTAAAATACTCCAAGGTTCAACCCCGTGTTAAAGTCGTTATAAAATGTGATACAGATTATAATATCAAAAATTAAAGAGTGAAGTATCTTCACGCCCATATCCCCGAAGAGGTAGGCAGAGGCACAACTAGGGCACCCACGACTAGCCGAAGACACTGATGATGAGGAACTAATGATGCTGTCATAAGCGAAACCGGTAGGCTATTTATAAAATTATAAATTATAAGTGATACGTAAGACAGTACAAGTGTTTCTTCATTTAAAATAATGAATGTCTGCCCCCGTCGGGAATCAAATCCGAGCCTCACGGTTAGTCGTTGGAGCTATGCTTGTACCCTAACCACACGACCAAAGAGGCGATCACTTTCTCAGGCGTTAAATAAATCTCCATTTCCATCACTCGTGAACGAATTAAACTATTTTGCTAATTATTTTTTTGTAAAGCTAATTACTGTTAGGAGAAAGTTCTTATGGAAGAAAAACATAATTGACGGTACTTAAGAAATTGGAGAATACTTAACAAAAAAAATATAACTATTAGTTGATTGTACCCATCAGCTGTTTTAAATGATATCGTCTGTAGAATAAGTTAGTCGCTTATAAAAAAAGCTAGTAGTGGTACTAGTATCTTCACGCCCATATCCCCGAAGAGGTAGGCAGAGGCACAACTCCGGCACCCACGAATAGCCGAAGATACTAAGCTTAAACCAAATATACGACGATTGTAAGATAATTTAAAATAAACTAGCTAAGCTGACAGATGTTATCCTGTCCTAACTATAATATGGTTGCTGAAATAATTAACACAACAAAAAATAATTAACACAATTAGTCCGTCCATTATGCGTGATGCCATGACCAAAGGAAATTGGGATTCATATTTTATATATAAGACTAGCTGACCCAACAGACGTTGTTCTGCTATACGTTTATTGTGATTTTAGCAAAAAAATTGGGGTGGGTCACCCTTATCACTTAGGGGTATGAAAAATAGATGTTGGCCGATCCTCAAACCTGTTCAATATGCTCACAAAATTTCAAGAGAATCGGTGGAGCGGTTTCAGAGGAGTTCAATTACGCACACCGTGACACGAGAATTTTATATATTAGATTATATTATTTAACATTTTATACACGTGCTGCTATTACATAATATGGAAATTTCGCCTTATATGCTTTACATAAGCTATGGCTGTATCACGATGATACATAATTTAAGACTAATTTCTTTAAGAATACTTCTTACATAACAAATAACCGTTGCCTTCACACATCTTAGATTTTAATAACACATTGTCAATCTCTGACCAATCTGAGAGTTTTGGAGGTTTCATTGCAAAAGATGAACGCAGTTTTTTGCATAATTGTTAAATTTTGTGTTGTAAAAATAATACGAGTATATAAAATAACACTCAATTTTGGTGGCGCTTAGCACAATTTTGTTCAGGGGGGTTACCATAAGCTCTTATAACAGTACTATTTTAACAATACTAAATGTCAGTCGAGAAAGACAACCTTATGACGTATACCATAAAGTTGCTTATAAAGGCAGACATTTAGCAAGATGGAAATAATATTGCTATAAGCGTTAATGGTAGGGCCCCAGTACATTACAAGTGAAGTATTCATTTATAATTTGGTGTATAGTGTAATTTTTCTTTGGAGCCTTATCTCTCATCTCTCTCGATGAGCGTAAGGATATAACGCCTTGCCTAAGACACTTATGACTATTTTAAAATAAATTAAGACATACGAAATGAAATCTGAACACGACCACCAAGTAAAAGAATTATAACGAAAGACAAGGCAGCATGGCGAAAGGCCTTAGCCTTTTTTTTATGATATTGGAAGGCAAACAAGCGGAAGGATTTCCTGGTGGTAAGAAATTCACGCCGCCTAGAGACACCAAAGGTGGTAATGGTGTGTTGCCAACCTGAGGCCGGGATGTTCAGCCTCGAGCAAAAGTAAGTTTACCGGCTAACTTAACCCTGCGAACAGGAACACGTCATGACGTTATGGCGACAGGAATAGGTAAGTCGGTGGTATCAATCCGAGTGAGTCGCTGCGAAACTCTACCACCTAGAAAAAAAGACCCCAAAGAAAAATAAAATAGCGACGTACGCTGTCGTCAGAAATCCGTTTTCTTTTTACTTTGCCATAAAACAATTCATCTAATAAGCTCATGCAAACAACCGTAAAATGTATACTATTCGAGTGTAGTCTCTCGTGGAATTCATCACAAAAGATTTACAATTCACACATTGTGACTATGGATGTGCGAACACAATAGGCAACTTAAATAACCAATTTTACGCCACAATTCTATAAGAAAAATGTGCTTTGGATTACGCAAGAGGTGAAAGTTTCGGCCATTGTTGCGCTCTGCATTGACAGGTCTGAGTATGATTGACGACTTGCGAACTAATCATTAATCCATCCTGGTTTATATTTAGGACACACAAGCAGCCAGATTTCCTGATGGTGATGTATTGTGGTAAAGTTTTCTCCGTGTTTGTTCGAGTTCTCTTTATCAAATAGACGAGTTGACTATATGTCAACTCATAGGAAGCGAGTGTCGGTTATCCAGGTCGTATCAAACAAGACCACTGGTGGTAGGTTGTTCTGCAGCAACTTGACCCGGGTATGAATCTATCGCCTCAACTATTTCTGCCGCCATAATGACCGTGTTATATCCTGGTCCTAAGGGTAGCGTGGCCTGTAAACTTGGCTCATTAGGCTAACACCCCGGCTATTATATAGCGACGCACCTGTAACATCTACCGTGTCTATAGGCCACGGTTGTCTTTTACCATCAGGATAGCGATTTGTTTGTTATCTTGTCACATTAATGATTCTAAACTTAAAAATCTTAATGATACCAGCTAAACCTATATGTAATATAGCTAAGAACCATGTCCAACACGTCAGCTTTCAAACAAAAACGCCGCATTAAAATCGGTCCATCCGGTCGAATAACATGATGCCACAGACAATTGCTCACCCACATACAGAGAGACACGTCAATTGTCAAACTTATAACACCCCTTGTTCTTCGTCTAGTGTTTAAAAAAATGGAACCATATGTAGTTAACAACCATATCAATGAAGACCATTATAATAAATATGGTCTTAATGAGAGGTTAGGGTAGCGGGTAAACTTACGTCAGGGGTTTGTAAACCAGCGGCGAGTTGACAACATCTTGGGTGTGTGTAGATTGGAAATATACGCGTATTTCTATTAGGATATTCATCCGCTTCTTAGCCTTCTTTTGAATAAAAAAAATGTACATTCAATTTAAATATTATGGTATGCTATAAATACAAGTTACTGTAACTCCAAAAACTGATACATGCATTTTATCTTCTAATATATAAAATTCTCTTGTCACGGTGTGCCTGATTGAACTCCTCCGAAACGGCTCGACCGATTTTCGTGAAATTTTATGAGCTTATTGAGTAGGTCTAAGAATCGGTCAACATCAATTTTTCATACCCCTAAGTGATAAGGGTGACCCACCCCGATTTTTTTGCTAAAATCACAATAAACGACTCGCCCCTTTTTTTTACTAAAATCACATTAAAAAACTTAAACTTACTTTTGCTCGAGGCCTATCATTCCGGCCTCAGGTTGGCACCGTACCATTATCACCTTTGGTGTCTCTAGGCGACCTGAATTTCTTACCATCAGGGAATTCGTCTATTTGTTTGCCTTCCAATATCATAAAAAAAGCTTTCCTGGTGTTAAAAAACACTCGTCGCATATAGACAAAAAAAATTAAGCCTCTTGCATCAGTTAGTTCGAAACAAGACATTGCCGAGCACTGACTTCATACAAGTAGGAATGGAGAAGACGGGTACGAAAAAATAATGTGTGCTTTGTATTGCACAAGCGGTGAAAGCTTTGGTCATTGTTGCGCCGTCCATTGACAGGTTTGAGGTTTGATTGACGACTTGCGAAGAAATCATAAATCCGTGAAGTTGATATAGGGTTGTCGATTATCGAAATTATGGTGGTAATTTTGTTACGCACTTACTAAACTAATTTTAAGTTATCGCTGTCTTCTTTCAACGAATGTTACTAGAGACAAAACACTTTTAGTAGTGTCAAATTAGACCGTAGGTATGTACAAGTATCCAAAATCTTATAAATTCTAATTTACTATTGTCCGTACCTATTGGAAGTTGTAGGTACCTTCCTAATTAAATTAGTTTTCCTGGCAACTAAACGTCAGTGTTCGTTAATGTTTTGTTCCGATTTTTAGAGAACCCTTACATGGTTACATTAAACTTACGTAAGATGAGAGGTTTAAGATTTTCCCTTTTTTCAAGCTACGCACCACTAATATCTAGGTGTCTATTGCAGTCATGTATTTTTTTAATGAGTTTTGAATATTTTTTTAGTCAATATGTTAAAAGCATGTACCTACACGTCGTTTCTGTAGACGTTTAATCTATCACTCGGAAAACGTTGTTTAAAAATATCACAATTTGACATGTTCAGACAATCTGACATGTCTAAAACGTTCCATCTCTTTTGTTCTTGTTTCATTTGAAAAAGATAGCATGCATCTAAAATAAGTTTATTTTGTGAACAGCAGAATTACCACCAATATCCACTTTATCTTTATCTTTGTTGTTGTATGTTATCTTTGTTTGTCGTCAATCCGATTTTCGATTAACACGTTATTAATATTCGACTGGCTTAACATAGTATTCATAACATTGACGCAGTGTTAGACGACCTCCCACCCGGTGGACTGATGATATGGTCAAAGTCGCGGGGAGTCGCTGGTTACAAGCGGCTGGTGACCGTGACTTGTGGTGCTCTTTCGGGGAGGCCCATGTCCAGCTGTGGACGTCCTCCGGCTGATGATGATGATGGCTGTAACATTAGATTAGGTAGTTTTGTAAATGTTTAGAGCCCCTTTGTTGCTTTTGTTACAGTATTAAAAATTTTATAAAAAATAGGAACAGGCAGCTGAAAATCTCCTAAGTAGGTAATTTATAATAATAAGCAAATCAAAAAGTCCAAACGTTAAGCTCGACACAAAGAGACGCTTGATCTATCAACCGCTTACTTGAACTTAAAGTCGAGTAGCTCGGCTTAAAGCGCTTTAATCTCCAAGTCGAGGGCCTTTTGCTCTATCGCAGGCTTAGTGTATGAAAAGAAGAAAAGAGGGCAATTCAAGCAGTGCTGTCGAAGATTACACGATAGCTAATCGAGAGCATTGTCGCTCATTGCCCTAGTGGTTGCGTGAGTTTTATCTCTTTTTTCTGTCATAAGATAGCGAACGAACACACGGTTCTCCTTGTTGTAAGAGATAGCCGTGGCCTGTAGATACCATAGATGTTGTAGCCTGTAGGTGCGTGGCCGAGGTGTTAGGGGCAATTGTGCAAATCCACAAAAGGACTGGACCGACCCCCCATCTTTCTTGTAGATATACCTCTGCTTCGTTGGTCGATCGATTTTTACCACGGGGCAACGCAAAATAGGTCATACCTTGAATATTACGGGAGCCCTTATACTATAATGTCGTTTGTTCTACGTTTGTGTTACTTCTAGATTACATTGATTTATTTTCAACAAGTTATTACTCGTACTTAAGGCCCCATACTCAGTCAGCCAGTAGGGCCAATCACCGCGCTCCCCCGTTCCATGATTACTATGAACAATGGCGCTCTAAAGTAAACGTCTTAAGCGACAAATCACTATTTTTGACACTATAAAAGTAATTTGAAAAAAAGTATAAAAACTGAAACACTTATCTGTTAGGTATAGTACTTATCTATGTATAGTACTTATCTGTTAGGTATAGTACTTATCTATGTTTACGTTAAATCTGGTGTCGATATTTTCATATTTGAAGTAGACATTTGCGTTTTGCTTTCAAAAAAGGGTTAACTTTTTGATTTTTTTCTATCGAGCAAAGTGAAATGAATCGTGTTTTGGAAACACTAGTCTAGTAAAGCATATTCATGTTAATCTTGTGTATTTTTGTCAGCAAGATCCATGATTGCTTTGTATGAAAAAAAAACTGTGAACTGCTGACGTATTTTAACGTATATGGCCCCTTAACGTACTAGCTGTAAATACAGAAACTTATAAATTTAACTCGCATTTGGTTATAAATATTTTGGTTTTTCGATATTAAGTTGTTTACATCACTATTGTAATGTGTGAAACCGGCTAATGTCAAGTGATACAAAGTTCACTAGGTCTACTAAGTACTAAAGCACCCGTCATGAGAAGCTATAAATTATGTAAACAAACATCTTTTACAAAGTATTTTCTTTTACTTAGAGACAACAATAAACTGACCATATTCAATCGAAATAAAAAAATAGACGGGTTATATGAAAGTAACAACCTATTTAATTTAGTCGGATCATATCTAACAACTGACGTTTGAGTGTCTTGGTACGGGGACGCGCCGGTCGCCGGGAATGCAAACCTTTTGGAAATAAACGCGTCATTCGAGTTTTGTATTTTTTATTGCTTTGTTAAAATCGCGGATTTGGTTGTTATTGTTATTTTTTTTATCTTTTCGTTATCACTTTGTTATTGTTGTTAGTTTTGTTAATTGTTGCCCTAATTTTAATTTTTTTATCCATTATTTGTTATTGTGTATTAACGTATAATGAAGCCAGTACCCAGTACATCTAAGGAAATCAATTTGCCACGAAAAAAATGTCAAAACATTCGTAATTTATTATACATATGTAAATTATTAATTAATTAAATATTAAAAAAAAATGCTTTTATCTTTGAACCAAATGTTGTTAACTCCCAAACGTTTGTTTACGTAATTTATAGCTTCTCATGATGGGTGCTTTAGTATAGTATAAAAATGAACAGAGCGTAAATTCCCTAATTTTAATTATTTCTTATCTCAAAAAGTTAAGCTTGTTTTCAAAACTCTTAATCATTATTAGTGGGCAAAAACCAGATTCTCGCAAATTTACGCCAAATCAACACCAAAAGGCTTTCACTCGGCAAAATGCTAAACAACCGCCCTCGCTGAGGTTAACGCCCCTGGCAGAGCCCATGGTCCATCTGC